>APFE031651514.1:23704-54230 GCA_000404065.3 Pinus taeda
ACACTTCTCTACAAGATACAAGATTCCAGCCTCTGGATCTCTGTGATGAGGGATCCATATATAGATGATTGTAGGGAGGTGAGTCATCTTCTGGGGTCTATATTAGTGTCCTCTCTTTGATAGTTCCTGCTTCCACTTGGAGAATGATGATCTCTTACTCATCGCCGGTCGAAAACAGAGAGGCAAGTGTTAGAGGGGAAGCTTATGGAAGATTCCATGATCTTCCACCTCGCATTTTGTCCCTACCATTTGTCCATTCCTGACCATCGCACCCTACAGAGGAGCCATTCAGTATGCGTCACACCCTATACACTGGGAAGGTGATATGCATCGTACCCTCTACATTGGGTTTTCAGTATGGTCTAGTTGTTACCATTTATGAGAATTTTTTAGTGGAGAAGTTCTGGGAGATGATGTAATCAGTTGACCTTGTTCCTTTAGGCAGTGAAGCAACACTTTTAGGGACTTAGGAGCCCTCAGTTTATGGACATTTATGATTTGATTGAAGTGCCGCAAAATGTCTATCTACAATATTGAAGCACCTATTCTAGATATACATAGGTCAGCTTGGGGTGGGGGGGAATAAAAGAGGAGAAAAAAATTGATTTACAGATCTAGGAGGAGGAAAATTTTTATTTTTGCTCCAGATTTGTGGCAGAAAATAGTGGAATTATCGAGAAGTATTTCTGATGATCATATCAATTAGTTCACATAATATATTTGGGTGCAGAATATTTGCAACAAAGGTTTGTAGTTGCAAATATACGCAGGGAAGGAAGAGAAAAGCACACTGAAGAGATTTCCAGAATTTCTCAGAGGTTTTCTTGTCTTTCCATCTAGCAGTAGGAGAGAGAAATTCTAACATCAGAAGGGTGTATATACAAGACATTCCATCTAGTGCGAGTTCCAGGGTCAGTAATGCGAGCTTCCCAAAATGAATAACAAACAATGTGTGTTCCAGAAGCACACTAGAGGCAAGTGTAGGAACATATTTGGTAGTACATGATTAGATCTATGAATTCTTGGAGGAGTGCGAGTAGCATGGTTGGCCAGATTAAGTTTCCGAAAGGAGAAAGGAAGTTTCAGTTTATTGACCTCCAACATATTTGATTTTTGTAGAGATGGCCACAATAGGGCTTAGGGATTAGGACAGACTTAACAGAGCCTCTAATTTTGGCATATGGAAAGGAGAATAAGGGTCCTAGTTAGCGACAAGGCTCAATTGGAGGAGAGAGAGAGAATAAATACATGTCAAAGGTCAAGTGCATCACATGTGGATGTGGTGAATTTGGTCACTAGGTCTCCCAGTGTCCGAAGAGGAAGAAGGATAGGAAGGGGGATAAAATAACAACTTTGGTAGGGATTGATGAGTTGACTGCTAGAATGGAGGAGTTTGCACTATTAACAACTATATCTCTAGGTGGAGGAGGAGCTTGATACCTTAGCGTGTTATGATGGGTAAGGTCTACTACTGTAGAAGTGAGGAGATCAGTTAGATCAGTTCCAATTTTTGCAGTAGGATCATCACCTTTGCTATAAGATCCCACAATATCATAGTAGCAGGTTTAATGTTAGCAGGTTGCAGTTAGATCACGATAGCAGAGATAACTATAGTCAGTACTCAAAAGACAGTTGCATCACTAGTTGAAATGATACATGCAATGAGAATAACCCAGTTAATGTGTGCAAATGTAGTTCTAGCTAAAGATATTTACCAGTGGGAGATCGAGACTTAGAGGGAGTCTAGCTTTAGAGGGAATAGCCCTAAGGAATCCTAGTGCTTGAGGATTTGAGGAGATAAATACATAATTGTATTGATGACAACAATGTAGATTCCCTAAAGTGTAGTGCCAACATAAAAATAGTGCAAAGGCTTTGATAATGTGAGATCAGAGATTGGTTCAGCTATAGATAATGGCAAATGAATCATAGTATGTGTAGTATCATGGTGGATAGTGAGAGCTAGTTTTATCATAGTTGTCAAACACCATCATCATGATCAGTCCAAATATAGAAGGTTGTTGGGGAGAGAACACTTTCCTCACTAAGAGGGGGCTTTAGTTTTTGGAGATGGATTTTGGAGTAGCATAAGATAGATTTTCTAGTCTCTGAAGTGTCTAAGAGGCTAAGGAACATGAGATCTCCATTACCCAGAAATGATTTCACAAGATATGACTCTGAAATACCTTAATTAAATTAATTGACCAAATAATTAAATATTTTCTAAGTCTAAATTAGGAAAACTGGTTAATTAAAATCTATTAACTAAGGAAATCGAATTTTGTTGTAGAGACTTCTTAAAAGTGATTTGAAGGAGTCTAAGATGATTTGAGCCATTGATAATGATTGGATATTTGCTATTGGTGATCCAGTGAGAGAATTATAAGAGCAAGTAGAAGGGTATTCTAGAAAACACATTGAATGAGGAAGGGAGCAAAGCAATGCGAATTTCCTAGTGTGCAATAATCAACGAGGGAACAATTTGATCCAACAAAGCATCAGTGAGAGGGTTCAATAGAAATTGGAGAGAGATTTCTAGGGGAGATTTTAACAACTTTCCGGAGTCAGAAGGAAGGATAATATTTTCTGCAAGAAGGTCGTACTAGTGGGTGCGATTTCTCCAGCTCACAGAGTTGGGCAACAAATCATTTTTCCAATTGTCGGGAATAAATTCCAAAGGGCAGAGTGAGTTTTCTAGTGTGAGTGAAAGATCACCAATGGAGTGCAGGATCAACAAAATCTTGGTTTCAAGATAGTGTGTATTTCCTACAACAATGTTTTTGTTGCACATTCAATGGAGGAGGCCAAATTTTATTTTGCAAACAAAACAAAGGGTTTCCAGTCAATCCACCATTTGGAGTGGTGGAGAAAATTTTCTGAAGCTTTTCCAATGCTTGGCAAGTAGATCATTGTACTCTCTAATTTGCTGAAGATAATAAAATATAAATCCTCATCTACTGCACTAGTTTTCCCTTTGAGGTTTTTTGGGGGATATTAGTCCAAAAACATTGATGCCTTTTTATGTCTGCACATCTATTTCTCAGTTCTTGATTTATTTCCGCAACATTTATGTTTAATTGTGAATGTTGCAGTAGTAAGATATTCATTATTTTTCATTAATTAAATAATAGAAGACAAATAAACTGCATCAGTAAGAAGAATATTTTCCAGTTTATTGAAATCATGGATTTTTCGCATTAAGTTGACACAAGGGCTCGACCAAGCCACCAATGCAACTTATTATATGAAATGAGACTTCCAAAAATGAGAATTAAATCTAAATCTAAATCTAGATGTAGGCCTACTTACTAATGCGGAAAAACAAAGGAAACTACTCTAACTCGATACCTAGGAGATAACTCCTACATACCAAGTGCAAAAATTGAAAGGTGATGGGGACTTAACATGCTTTTAATGATGAATATCAAGTCGCTGAATTGATTCCAACAGTCGGTATTATAAGTGTAAGACATGCTCCATTTAGGGATCAAAATGCTAAAAGATAATTCATTAAAAATTGGAAATAATTCACACAATTCAATGACAATTAAATCAATTTATGATGACAACTTTCTAAGTAAATAGTTAGCCAAAAATTTATTTAAATGCAAGAGAAAATCAATAAGTAAATAGAATATTTGTGTAATATAGGATTACGTAGCTAATCAAACAGACAACAAGTCATATATCTAACAATAGTGCTACAACATGGACTTATTGGCACAAATTTTCCATAAAAGAACAAAATTATATTTGCAAACAATAGTAATTGAAATATAATGATGAACTTGGATCTCATGCTCTTCTTTTATAATGAATATCTCCAATAATTCTCCCAAGAACTTCAACTCTGCTAATAGAAAACGAAGATGCAATAATGCATGGTTTACCTTTATAACAAAGATTCAATCTCAAAAGGAAAGCCCCCAAAGCTCATATATGAGTATTCCCAATAATACTACAACTAAAAATCCTCTTGCAATAGTACACAAATTATCCTTATTTATAGAAAAGACGAACCATGATCCCTTCTTCAAAAACTTATTATAATTAAAAAATGAAATCCCCCAAAAGGAAAGCTATTGAAAGATGGTTGAGATCTCTCATTTTAGTTGGAAAAAATCCTTCTTTCATTCTTGTTGGTGCAATTATGTTACTCCAAAAAGTCATGGGCTTGACATTCCAACCAACTCTCTGCAAAAAATAAACCAAAATAAAAATGAAAACCATTTAAAAATAAAGATAAAACTTATATTTCTAAAACTGTTAAAAACAAATTAATGAATTCAAATCCAATTTTATAAATTAATCTAAAACAAACTTATTTTTTCCCTTGTTTTCCTATGGAGAAAAGATTGACAATCAAACAATCTTTGAATTCGTTAGCTACAATGAAGCTTCCTTTCCCAAGCAATTTTTTCCAAAACAAACTGAGTAATCCATTTTTGGTTGTGAATTCATAGTTGTAGATTTTGTTGAATTTTTGGAATATAAAATGATGAAATCTAGTCAAATAACCACTTCTAAAGCATTCTCCTCAGAAGTAGCTTTCCAACGAGCCCTCATTTTCCTCATTTGGCTAAGTAAAACTCAAGATATAAACTATCAAAGTTTGGATTCCAAAATTAACTAAGGTTGTTAATTACACAACGCTGGGTAATCTTTATTGATGTTTTGTTTTAATAAATTTCAAAAGTATTAAAAATTAAATAAAATAATTGCAAACAAAAAAAAAATAAATATAATAAAAAAATTAAATTACAAATAAAGCAAATAAAAAGTAAATATAATAAATTTTTTTAACAATAATGAGTAAAAGGATTATATTAATCTACACCCGTTTGCGGCCAAAAACTGGGAAATTTATAGTTTGAGTATATTTCTTATCACAAGCATCAAAGTTTGCATATTTTCCATCTAGACCCCATTCCCTTCCAAAATTACAAAAAACCCCATAGTTTTTTTCTTGACCACTAATATATATGTGACATAACTGATTTAAAAGCAAAATACATTTATATTTCATCATTAAAACAAAGACATAAGAAGCTGGCTAGTCCTCCATTCCTGTTGTTTCATTTACAGAATGGGAGTTCTTTCATTCTAGTTTGATTTGCAGGCCGTCAATTTAATTTCTCAGTGCATCAATTTCATCTTCTAATTGGCAAATATTTAAATTATTTTCTATCTGCCTCTCCTGCATCTCATACGACTCCTCTTGTTGCTGCTGAAGACACTTATGTATAACCACCAATCCTTCTTTGAGCTAAAAGTGTTCCTTGTCACAAATCTCATAGTCATGTGCTCTAAATTATGTCTGAGGAGGGCTCATCACTTGCCTCTTATCATCACGCCTTGCAATCCCGTCACAAATCTCATATAGGGTGGAGTGAATTCTAGGTGAAGAGGGATCCTCACCCGCCTGTTGTCTGCACATCTTGCCATCCTCCCTGAGTGAGGGAGATGTCGTCCCTAGGAGCTAGAAACCAAGACTTCATCATATGCATGACCCATTATGTCAATTGAAACAAAGGTTGGACGCATCCCAACAAGGATCCCAGTAATGGCTGCACAAAAGCAATATTGCTCCCACTCCCCGTCAATCTAATTTCCCTGATCAACTAAATCCAAATTGTCCTGCTCTCTAATTGTAAGTTCACTCCTTCAGACTTCCCTCAGTCTCCATAGTTAGAAAATTCCCCTATTCCTTGGCCACACAATCCTTACTAGGGGGGGCTAACACCAAATCTAACCAAGACAGGGACAAACCTTCTCTTTTTGGAGGAGATTAAAATGTTATGCATCCATTTATATATTTTTTCGAGCCTTAGCCAAATGAATAAATGTGGGACAATGGGCTTACCTCCTAGATCCCAATGAACCTCCATGATGATCCTACTTGCTGAAACGACTTCTACCTTATCCAATTTCACCGTCCCTTGCATGAACAGTCTGATCTAGGCATGCAGGAGTAAATGCACTTCTCGTTCAGAGAGATTTTACATGTTTGTTCCTTGAATGCTACTATTATGGGTCCATATCTGAGGAGAAAAATATAGAGTTTCCACACTTAAGCTTAATCCAACACCAAGTGTTTCATTACGTTGAGGGTTGCGGGCATGAGGAAAATGAAGGAGGGCTTCACGCTAAGGAGAGAAGCCACAAAGCGAGGAGAAGAGGAGGTAAGAGAGAGGAAAAATGTGATTGGGATGGTGAGGACAAGAGGAAACGTAAGGAGGGGGAGCAGTGGTGGAGGTCAAGGTGGTCAGGAGAGGGTGGGGGAGGGGGGGGAAATGAGGAGAGGACAAAACCAAAGAGGAGAGGGGAAAAAGGGATAGTAAACCCCCAAAAAACCAAGTTTTTTGACTGATGTTTCTGATTATTTTTATAGGAGTTAAGGTTGACTTTCAAGTTTAGGATATTCATCAAATAATTTAGGGGATACAGAATTGCCTCTCTATTTTGTTTACCTTGTTGCTTTATTCTTTCATTTGGAAGGCCTTGTTAGCTTGCATATCATCTTCCTTCTTTTCATATCTTAGGATGTGATAAAACTTTAAATTCCCGGAGAGAGAAAGTAATCATTGGGTTGTCTTGAGAATTTGATTCAGTTTGTTGTTCTGAGCTACAGAGTTGTGGTTCATATGTTTTATGATAAGAAGGAGTCCCTTAGCTATTCATATCCATGATTCCTTTATGATGAGTTAAGGTGTACATTCCATAGGCCTCTACTTGGTTATTTGTCTTCTTGCCCAAACCCCAGGCAAATATATTTTCAATTATTCCTTCAGGATTAATTAAAATCCCTCCCCTTCTTGCCACCCCATATATAATAAAATAATATAAACTAAAGAGGGTAGTATTTAATGTTTTAACTAGTTGCATGTATATGATATGGATGGGGGAGAGTTAAAGTGGAAGAGGGAGTGGGTGGAGGCCCGTGAGTGGAGGCTGAGCCCTCCCTCACTCCAAAGTCTTTTATCAATCTACCTATTTATAAGCAATGAACATACCTTTCGAAGCCTCCCATTGCCATGTGATCCCAAGAGTTCATCCCTGGGAGATTTTGTTGGTGATCCAAATGAAATCCCCAGGAATGAACCTGCAGAATGATGTCATTTTTAAAAAATTATTTAATGTATTAAAACTGTGTCAATTTAGTTAATATGAATTAATTAAATAATTAAATTTACTTAAACTAAAAAATTAACTTAACATGTTAATTAAATCAACCTCATTATATTAAAAATAATTAATCTCAATTAACTAAAGTTAATAACATAACATTAACTAACATAAACTTATACTAGTATATGGTGTGTTGTGTGTGTGTGAAGTGGCTTGAGCTTTAGTGGTGTTTGTAATAAATATCAAATAAATAGAATAATTATACCACAGTATTAAATAAATTAAAAATTGAATCTAATTAACTAAATTAAAATAAACGACCTTAACTTTATTAATTTAATACAATTAAAATATACCTTTAATTAACCAAAGCCGTACAATTAACTTAATTAACCGAAAATCTATTAATTAAATGAATAAATTAGATAAATTATATTTGCATATTTTAAACTAATTAAGTTTATACAATTTATAAAATAAAATGTAAAATACATATTTATATACTTTATGCTTAGGCGATAAAAATTTACCAAACATTGACCGATGGTATCTCCCAAACTACAAGTCAGAATGTGTCGAAACTTGAACTGTTGGAAATTTGGAAACAAAATGAAAGTAGAGAAAGTGTCAAAAATAAAAATTAAGAAAAATAGAAATATCACAAAATAATTCAAACCAAAGCATTCAAGATGGCGATATTAACAAAATTCTTATGGTGGTTCCCATAATAACTTTAAAAAAATTATGGGGGGGCGTTGTGGCCACAACAAAGCTTAAATTTGTTTATGTAAGTAGGAGTTAGTGCTTCTAGCAAGTTATAGCCTGCACAATAGAAAAGAGGTTGGAGCCTCTTTTAGGTGGGTGTCTACAAAAGATGATATAAAAAGGGAGTGGGTGGTTGCTTTACATCACAACAATAAAATTCATGGTTTTTCTCTTTATGAGTTTCCATTTATATCTGGTGTCTACATGTGTTTCTTTTATGCGTGTTTCTTATGTTGTGATTTAATGTTGGTTACATGTTAAATATGTTATTCATATGATGTATTGTTGCTCATCTAATAGTTTAGATAACCATTGAAAAGAAAAGTAAAAATTGTAAATTCATGACCATGAATGCACTACACTGATTCAACCCTTGCCCTTCTCAATGTAGTGAAGTTTGCAACAATTGTATTCAGAGCTTGTTCCTTTTGTATCAACTTAATAGTTGGAAGGTAGACTTAGTTGAATTATGGATTATCAATGTGTTCCTATGCTCAGTAATAAAAACTTCAAGAAATGGAGAGAGAAATAAAATATGAACTAATTTCTCATGGATCTGAAGTTTGGAAGGTAGTTACTAATGATTATGATGATAATCCCCTTTCAAAATAAGTACAACAATGGAATGCCTAGGCTAAATGCACAACTTACAATAAACTTCACAATTTGGATCTTGAGACAACAATAGATCTCAAATATGAAAAAGATATACGGGATAGGTTGCAGGTCTTGCATGAAAGAGATTCTAGTAGAAGTAATGGAGAAAAAGAGAAGAAAAAATCATCTCAAAAAGAATTTATTCAGTTTAATGAGCCATGTTCTGATAGTGTGAGAATAGTTGATTTTCATGAGGAGAATATAGATGAAGACCAAGTTAATTTAGATTCAACCTTGATTGAAATAGAAAGGCTCTTAATGGAAAAGAAAGTCCAAAAGAAACCTGTTAAGATACTTGAATAAAGAGAGAAAGAGTTTAAAGAGGAAATAATTAGCTTAAAGACCCAATTAGAAGAGGCAAGAATTGAAGATGTGATGACCAACTAGCTGAAAGAAAGAAAGGAACAATGTGAAATATTAGAAGGTGAGGTAGTTTCAGTAAGAAATAAGTTAGAAAAGAGTAGTAGCTCAAAGGAAACCATAAAAGATAATAAAACAACACAAAAAAGACCTTGTTTATGGTGCTTGACCCGCCAACATTCAAGGAATCTCCCTGGTATGAATTCCCAACTAGACCTAACACCCTTTGGTGTAGGAGTCCCATCCCATATGATGGCCCGATTTCCATTATCTTAAATATATGCCTTAGCTTTTTCTTGTCAGCAAATGAGAGTGGTAACTTAGTATTCAAACAATGAGATTTGTGTGCCTAGTGAGTACTTTGTGTAACTTGTGTCTAAGTTATTTCACTGTAGAGGGAGAGGGTTAGAGTGAGTCTCAAGTCGAAAGGAAATAGTCCCAACTCTGTTAGAGACATAGAACACAGTAGGATCTGTGCAGCTTCTGGCAGAGTAGTCCACATGAATGCAATAGCCACAAACACAAAGTGAACATATAGCACGTACAAAACCCATCAGAGTACTCCACACAAGTGCGACGATCATTATAAAAGGTTTACAAGAATGAATCTATCTAGTGTTCGGCGGAATAGTCCACATGGGCGAGACAATGTTAACAACTGATACAACACATTTCCAACAAGATATGCACTAAAACAACCAAAATAGTTCAATTATATTATTACAGGTTAAAGCAACATGCATTACAAGCGTCCAAGGAATAGTCTTACAAATGAATACAATACATGTGTGAAAACGTGTTGGCCCATTAACAGGTTTTTGAATTAAATGAAAGTTCTAAGACACATCCACCATACATCACTAACCCCGATACCAGGGCGTTGGAGCCACTTCTTGCTCCTCAAAGAAAAGACTATAGACTCTCAAGGCTATGTGGGAGGAGCTAAGGTGAAAAGTCCTTTGCATGTAAAAATGAGGGGTATATATAGCCAAGGGTGAAACTAACCCTTGTGACCGTTCGACTTCCCTCATGACTATTCAACTGACATGACTCTTTGGCTTCATCTGTGGATCTCTTGGACTTCCACATTTCATTACATTGCCTTTTTTTCCATTGAATTGTGCATAGGCACTTATTTATTTCAGAGGCAGAAGAGGGATCTCAAATTATTGAGAGCAAAAGAGGTTGTTCCTTGAGAGAAGTGTGTTATATATACCTCTAACTTACGTGTTAAATTTTTCCCCCTCATCTTACTATACTTGATTGAGCTAACAAGGGTTAATCCAAAAGAACCAATTAGAGTAGGCAGTACTAGTTAACAATGCAAGTGTTGTGTTTTCACCTAGACTCACTCTAAACAGAATGTATTTTCCATCAAGGCATCATCGACTGAAGACAACAAGCTCTTCATAAATAGAGAGGACAACAAATAACTAGATGTTGATAGCTATAAAAGTCCTCTTAGATTTTCCTGGCTTGTCTCGAGAGCCAAACATGGTTTCATGTAAGGCTAACCTACGGACATGAGCAAGAAAAGAAAGCAAAAAGAAAAACATAGAAGTAAAACATAAGCAAAAAAATTAAGCAAAGCAAGAAAGAAAGAAAACCAAACCAAGTAAGCAAGCAAAGCAGGCATGAAAACTAGGAAGAAAAGCAAAGCAAGAAAGCAAACACTACTCCTACTACTATGCTAAACAGTGCATGGGTCATGTTGGTGAAGGCACGATAAACAAGAAAGATATGCATGTAAACTAGTGAACAAGAAAGATATAATAATGCGTCCACAAAAAGGAAAAGAGTGAAAGTGTAAGATAAGCATTCTGTGGACTTAACATGGTGCTGTGACACACCGCGTGCAGATGATAAGCATGTGTACTCTTTTGAATGTGACTGACAAGAAAACATGAGAAAGAGAGACAACTTACACTTTGCAAGTGTGCTTGTTGTGTATGATTCCTCTAGCGCATAAGCGATGGGATCGTGTGATTCAGGTGGAGGAAGCAAAATATGTGTGTTGGATTGATCTTATGTACTCAAATGAGTGATGAGGTGCCTTGGGAGTTTAAAAAATTCTCTGATTGGAAGTGGAACTAACCTCAAGAGAATGAGGGCCTGACATAACCATTACCTTAGGTTGAAGTGCCTCAACAACCTACGGGGTTTCCACTTCATCAATAGATAGATTGTCAAAGATCAATGGCTTAGTAAGATTAACAACAAGTGAATCAACATCTTGATCAAATGAAGAAGTACATAGATCACGACAACCATGATTATAAAATTTGGGATGTTTGTCGGTGTCCTCATGACCTAATGAATCATGCAGAGGGGTTGATGAGAAACAAGGATGTTCACCCTCTGTGTTTTCAGAAATGATAGATGAGATATGTGATGGATTTTTAGAGGAATATGTGTCCTCTCTACAATGTAATGGCAGGATGACATTTGGTGTGTCCTGTGAATGATCGGAAGTAGAAACATCTAGAGATGAGTTTTCATAGGGAAAACCAAAAGTGGAAGAATCACAAGGTATGCCAGGATGGAGTGGATGAGGTGTGGATGGAGGCGAGTCATCCTTCACCATGGATTCTTCTTCAGATTCCCACAAAACACTCATAATGAATGATAGCAAAGGTTGGTTGCACGACACCAACTATGTTGACAACTCGATCCTCATGGAGACAAGATGTGGAGTCCTGAATGAGAGAAATCAATGTAGTACAATGTTTTGGACTACCAAGTGAGTCCATCATCACGAGATGCGTCAATAGATCTGAAGAATATCTATTGATGCATCCCCTGATGATGGACTCACTTGGTAGTCCGAAACGTTGGGTTCACAAAACTCTATAACAAGTCATTCCTCCTTTATCTAAAACTATCCTCACCTGTATGGATTCATTATTTAAAAACATAGTACAATTTGGAGGAAAATGGAAAGCGGGGACAGAGATTGAGGAAACGAATCCACATGACAAACAACAGGCTTGCAAGCCAAATCTACACAGACATTGAGAGCAGGTGGGGTGGGAGGATGTGACAGATCAACAAATGTGCGCGCACCTTCTCCCACCTCGCACTGCAAAGCTAGATCTATTTGATGAGAAGAGGATGGATAGTCACTTGTGACAACAACCTTGTTCGTCTTAGATTTGGCAACTATAATACCGAGGTACGCTGGGAGGGGTTTGAATGATTCTAAGGATTGAGGATTTTTGGATATGTAAAGAAGATACTTAATTATTCCATCAAGAAATTCCCAATCACTTTCTTCAGGAAATCAGTATGCAAGATTACAAAAGCATGTGTGAAATTTGTCAATGGATTCATCAGGTGCTTTCCGTAATTTCAGAATTTCTTTATTAAGTTCTTTACGGTCAAAATGATTGAAAGCATGAGTTATCTTTGCGACAAATGATGGACAGATTGAATATATTTTTTGGGTAGCGTGGCACACCATAACAGTGGGTTCCCTCAAAGCGTGTATACGAACAACACATAGGTCATGTAATATTCATGGATTTCATGCCTTTCACAAGAGCCTACAATGCCAACTGCATGTCTAAGCACGGATGCTTTGCCTTCACCATCGTATGTATTACATAACAAGTCATTCCAGAACTCTTTTGAGATTTCAAAGTCATTTCTATAAAACATACGCTCCGGAAGAGAAATTCTATGGTTAGTCATGATAAGTATGCGAAGATTCAAAACAGATTTTGAGGACTCAGCTTGTCATCTGGCCCTCTTTCTAGTGCCAGAAATGTTGACGTTGCTAGACCTACCAACATTCAAGGGATCTCCCTGGTATGAAGTCCCAACTAGACCTCACACCATTTGGTGTAGGAGTCCCATCTGGTATGATGGCTCGATTTCCATTATCTTAAAGATATGCCTTAGCTCTTGCTTGTCAACACATGACAGTGGTATAATTAGTATTCAAACAATGAGGTTCATGTGCTTGGTGAGTGCTTAGTATAACTTGTGTCTAAGTTCTTTCACTACAAAGGAAAAGGGTGAGAGTGAGTCTCAAGTCGAAAGGGAATAGTCCCAACTCTATTAGCGACACATAACACAATAGGATCTACACAACTTCTAGTGGAGTAGTCCACACAGATGCGATAGTCACAAACACAAAGTGAACAGATAGCACGTACAACACTCGGGGGAGTACTCCACACGAGTGCAACAATTTTTATAACAAATTTACAAGAATGAATCTATCTAGCGTCCAGTGGAATAGTCAACACAGGTGAGACAATGTTAACAACTGATACAACACATTTCCAATAACATATGCACTAAAACAACCAAAATAGTTCAACTATCTTAGTACAGGTTAAAGCAACATGCATTACAAGTGTCCAAACAATAGTCTTACAAATGAATACAATACATGTGGGAAAACATGTTGACCTGTTAACAAGCTTCTGAATTAAGCAAAAGTTCTAAGACACATTGGTACACCATACATCACTAACTCCAATAGCGAGGCATTGGAGCCACTACTGACTCCTCAAAGAAAAGACTACAGACTCTCAAGGCTATGTGGGAGGAGCCAAGGTGAAAAGTCCTTTGCATGTACAAATGAGGGGTATATATAACCAAGGGTGAAATTGACCCTTGTGACCATTCGACTTCCCTCATGACTGTTCGACTTACGTGACTCTTCGAATTACATGACTCTTTGACTTCATCCATGGGTCTCTTGGACTTCCACATTACATTACATTGATTACATAATTATAACCCAAAGTAGTGATGTGGCTGAGGCGACTCATGACATAACTCAACATTATGTTGCTGGTATGCACATGATGGCTATGTTGTTCATGTCGAGTTGTTGTGCTGCTGAGTGATGAGTGTGCTCATGGTGTACCATAGCTTCACCTCCACGTGGCAAGGTTCATGGAGTCTTCAATGGTATTGGTGTTCACTTTTTAGTTCATTCATGTGCATGTGTCTCCTTTGCTTGCTACGTGGTATACTTCGTGTGTTAGTCCAACCACGAGAATGTCTTCTAGCATGCAATCCTTCTTCATCCCATTCATCATTGCACCATGTCTAATCCATGTACCTGTCTCTCCAATCACTCATGAAAAGATAGAATCAAATCTAGAAATCCCCTAGTCTACCATGATGCATCATCTTTCATTTTCAGGTGCAGGTGACTGGGAGAGAGGACAAGGCTCTGAAACTGTGGAGAGCACATTTCAAGTCGGGATGCGAGGATCCAGGGCACTGTCGAGTAAAACTGCACAAAGGTCATTGAGAGGTTGGATTGAGCAGTCTGAGACAACAGTGACATCTGTGAGATCTAGCTCAGCTGGGAGGAAGAATTCCACAATTTTTCTAGGGAAGGCAGTGCGGGCAACAGGAGGCACTGGTAGTGAAAACTGCACAGATTTCCAGAGGAGGCCGGGAGCGGGCTATGGGAGCTTGCTGGCCAAAATTGCACAAATCTGGGAGGCAGTCATGTAGGACATGTCTACATAGTTTCTAAGCTAAGCGGGGTTCCGGGAAGTAGGTAGATTGTCCAAGAAAACTGTGCAATTTTCAGGACGAGTGGCTGGGAGGCCGGTAGGGGGACTAACTGACAAAATTTCATAATTTCCAGAAGCAATGCAGTGATAGGCTGCGAGTGCCTGTTCCTCTTGTCTGCACAATTTCTTCAGGTAGTGCAAGCAGGTAGGCTGGAAGCTTCTGCACAATTTTGGGAATGAGTGCAGCCCTGGGTCACTTGGCTAGAAGCTTCTGCACAATTTTGGGAATGAGTGCAGCCCTAGGTTAAATTCTCCAATTGACTAGCAAGAGGCTTGATGGATAGGCTCACAGGAAGTGCACACTAAGATGGATTCTTGGGAAACTTCTGTACTTTTCTGGGTGACAGTCTGCTGGGTTGATTCCAGAAATGTATAGTGCAGAATTCCTGGAGGGAAGCCTAAAGATCTGTGCAGTTCTGGGCAATAGTGTTTGGTCATTGAGGGTTGAAACTATGCAGTGCAGCTCAGTGGAGGTCCAATTGATGGAGGGTGGTCCCGTTGACAGATTTTCAGAAAAATGGCTAAGTGTGTGAGTGAGCAAACTCGTGTATACATGACCTTGTGAACATACACTCAACATGACTTGATGACAGGACACCTCAAATCTAAAGACAACATATGCTCAGTGTGACTGACTGCATGACTATCAAATGGTGAAAGCAACAAGTGTGACACTACAGATAGACCTTCAGACAACAACAAGTGTGACACTATGGATAGAGCTTTAGACAAACGTGAAGACACTTTTGTGAAATTGCTTACAACATTTGTGTGAGTGAAACAAGTGTTTACATAGTTGAAACAAACCATTGACACGAAGACAAACCTTTGATACCACTAGAACAAGGTTGCAAGCATGACATTGAAATCAACATGCTAAAGATGACAGTTGGATGAACAAGTGAAAAGGAAGCAAGACATGTAGAGGAAACACATGAATTGATCTTTTTTGTGTTTGCACACATGCATGTTACTGAAGACGAGATGATATGACAATGACAAGAAGTCTTGCAAATTCAACTAAGAGATGTACTTTGGAAGGTGTTCTTTAATTACCATACTTACCCTCAAGATGATCATGCATCTGATGGAGTTTGCATGCGGTCCTGATCTTTTGCCATCACTTAGTCTCTTGGTCCTTCTCCTCAACTCCTTGGGAGTGATATTAGCATGCCACCTTGTAGTTACTGAGAGATAGATCAATGCAGTTTCAGTGGGCAGTGACTGCTGCTGGGATGAAGCTATGGGAGGCCCATTTGCGTAGCTTATGCATGCAAGATAGACAGGGAAACTTGGACAACACTACACCATTTTGAGGCATAAGACACTGCTGCGGGATGAGGGTCTTGGGAGGACACTTTTGCGCAATTTCTGAATGCAGGGCAGTGAGACTGCTCTGTGCATTTCTGGAGAGCAGTGTTGGTTGCCTAACTACTCTACACATTTTGGAGAGCAGTGCTGGCTTGTTAGCTGAGAGGCAATATTGCACAATTTCTGGAGACAATGGGTTCTGGCTAGGAAAGACACTGGGGGAAACAAATGTGTAGTTTTGGATGCCAAGTGATGCTGGGGTCTCTGAACACTATGGGATCCCATCAGGAAAGGGAGGATGCTTGATGGTTGCAGAAGGAAAATGCACAATTCCGGGAGGCTGGATGAGGCTAAGTTTCTTGGGAACTTGGCTAAGTGTGAGATCAGTGAAACATATGTAAACATCGATAAGACTTGACTGCAATCACACATGATCACTTAGTGATGTAACATAGACCATCCATAATGCATAAGACATCCTTTGCTTGATGCAACAACTTTCGTGACAAGAGTCCACGTGATGATAACAACTCATGCATGCATGCTTTCCCTTGAAGAAAAATAAAAATTCCCTTTGCATGACAAACAACAATCCTTATGCCCAAAGATGGCACATGCTGCATAAAGATGAGAACATGAAAAACTCTTAAGATCAAGGAGGGGAAGCTTGAGATCATCAAATTACCAACAAGTGACCAAGGATGATCAATCACAAGATCCAAGGTAGGCTCCAAAATTTGCATGTGAGCCAAAATTTTGGGCGGTGGTTGTAGCTGCTACAACAGGCCTATAGGAGAAGATGAATACAACATGATTAACAAGGAAACAAACAAGAAAAAGTGGTATAAACAACAAAAAATAAATGAGTGAAAGAAAGTGTCTTTTGCAATAACGTTATCTTCTCCTGGAAATGAGTTGAGTAAATATGTAGGGTTCCAAAGGAGATGCTTTTCTCCCCTAATGAATAGTGTTGAATGTTACTTCTGCAATAATTATGTACACATTGCAATAAACTATAAGAGAAGTCAAATCAAGATTCATCAACAAAAGATGTAGCAAAAATGTAAGATCAAGCAAGCAAGCAATCAAAGAACACTTTTATGTACGAGAAGATCATCAACCACCAGGTCCACAAGTTCTTTCTCTGGTTATTGTTATGTAATATTTTTAGCCATAAGGCAATTAATTGCAATTATTTTGCAAAGAAGAGTAGGAGTGCATTATATGCAAAGGGAAATTCATGTGTGGATAAGAGCACGAGAAGAAACAAGTATTTTTCCCCTTTTCTAGGTCACATAAGATGCTATATATGTGACAATATTGGCCACATGGTTAAAGAATGCAAGTTTCCTAGTTGTTACAGCAAGCCAGGAAAATGAAGGAGAATATTAAAAGCATAATATACAAGAATATAGAAGGAGATGCATAGATCATAAGGCATCCCAACAACATTTGGAAAAATAATAAAGAGCATGAAGTGAATTCAATGAAACATTGAAGTCAGTATGGCCTCATAGGATGCTTCTCAAGGAAATGAAGCCATGAACAAACTTAAGAATCTAGTCAAGATTTATATTAGAGTAGCAGTCATGTAGAAGTGAAACTCTCAGGGGGAGAGAGGCCTAAGCCTTAGAGATGATGTTTTTAAAGTACTATAGAGATAATATGTATCCAAGGGGAGCATATGAAATGTTTCTAGTAGCTATGAGATAAGTGGAGTGTGGTGGTGTACAAATAGTGAGCATAGCCATAATAGGTTCCATTATTGATAATGCTTCGTCTCCTGAACTTGCTACAGGGTTGGATAGACAAATAACAATGGAAACCACCATATTTAGAATTAACGAGGTGATAATGTTTGATGGAAAAGTAAAACCAACCACATCAAATATATCAATTTAGAATGCCAATGAAAAAAAATTAAAGTGGTGCATTATTTATGGCGAGAACTTGTGGAGACTAGGTTTCCACAACAGTTACACCACGCTATTCTAAAGAGTTTTACAACAAAGACACAAAAACCTAGCACAATAAAGTGTATAATCTCTAAAACTACATTTGTAGAAGGGGACCAGGGACTGTAACTAACAATCTAATCATGCCACCTATGAATTGTTACACTCTAACCCTTTTTTCTACAATTACCCACCTATGAATTTGTTCAATATCATCATGGCCATAATATTGGCACAAAATTTAATGTTTCGATTTCTTGCAACATTCTTATTGTAAATTTTTTATTACACACAAATATGCATAGAAAGAAAAATAAAGTGAACAAAACAACAACATAGAAGAGTTTGTTGATAATTCGCCATGTCAATTTAAATTGCTTTTATGAACAAAAATAAACATGGTGGTCATTGTCATTTGAAATCTTAAACTATCTTGATATACCTCAATATTTACATTGCACTCTTGTCCCTTGACATAATGACCTAAGGACAATAGGTTTGTTGCCTCCTTCGGATGCTCCTCACCATGCACACAAGCATCAGTGGGTTCCATATCATGAATGTGTGACGCTTGACAATAAATTTGCAGTTGGTGGTAGAACTTTTGTTGATGTGGGTCTTGGCGGAACTTCTGTTGATGTAGGTATTCACAATGCTATTTGTATTCAACAAAATTTTGAGGCTGGATTGAGTGTGGCAGTTACCATGGGATCTAAAAGGAGTTTGGAGGATGATTGTCTACAACAAGCAGTGGACTGTTCATAGCCAAGCAAAAAGATGGGGCTTTAATGGGGTTAAAATGTGCACTACACTAGTAACATTAGTTGTGTGTTTAAAGAATGTCCTTATGAGGGTGGGTAGGATTATTGGAAATTTAGAGCATGGAGATAAAATAAACTCTGTGATGATGAAAATTTTCACGAAACAACATGACTAGTTTATAAATGACGCAAGCAAGGAAAATGTGTTTTTTCGACTTGATTGAGCATAACTTGCATTGTAATTAACAGATTATACAAATGGAACATGGAATTCCTTTTTTTTAATAATTTGGATAAGAATGTCAAGAAATCAACACCAGTGACATGTTTATCTATATAAAGAACATGAGTTTGTTTTCAAGAAAATAAATCTCAACCATAAGAAGCAGCAAGAAGCATCTCGTCGAAAGGTTGGATGTTCAAAGAGAATGCCAAAATTAATGTACGAATTTTGCACCATACTACGAGAAATTAATCAACATAGGTGGGAATGGCCTTTCATGGCACTGGTGGATGATCAACCTTGGTTTTGATTATTATCGTGATGTTATAAAGAAGCCAATGGACCTTGGTATAATTCGAAGGAAAATGGATGCCAAAGATGGAACTGGATACAAAAATGTCCATAATATTTATGAATATGTGAGGTTGGTTTTAAAAAATGCAATGACCTACAATGATGTACACTTAATAGGAAAAAATATCTCACGAAAGTTTGAAGAGAATTGGAATACAGTATTGCTAAAAGTAATTGAGGAGGAGACAAGGAAGGAAGGAAGCAAGGAATACCACCACCAGGTGTGGGGTCGTGAATACGACCACTTTTTAAACACTTATTTCATCCATTTTTACTCTTCTTTATCATATCATTCATTATAATTTATTATATAAATCCATTTTGATAATGATTTATGCTCTTATGAATGAATATTATTTATTCTCCTTTATTTCTAATAAATTGATAATTATGCATGATTTTATCAATGATAGTTTTAATAAATTGGTTGGAACATTATTCACCATTTTTAGCCTCCAATACAACTTCCAGATTGAAGATTTGATCATTAATATTCCAACTCAGAAATGCGATGGAATAAGAAGTAACAATTTTGCAGTTGAGATTCTGGGAAAATGAAGAAGAATTTGGAAAATCTGGAACATGGGTTTTGTCAAGAACGGACCCAATTAACTTTATTTAAGAATATTTTGCCCAAATTCGGCTTGTATTGAGAGAAATGCAGGGTTCTTTGAGCATGATTTTCTGAAATTTGTTGTTGCAGCCATCCTCCAAATCTTAGCTGCAAAGCCAAATTCACCTTGCTCTTGTTGAAAGATGGATTGAAATATATTTTCTTGTTGATCAATTGGTTAGACACAATCCAATTTTATAATAGAAATCATTTTGTAATTATCTCTATTGTAACTGCTCTCTGATCTCTCTCTATTTAAATAAGAACAGAGATCAGAGAAGGAGGATGATGAATTCAGAGATAGGATGGAGAATTGAGGACTCAGAATTAGAGATTCAAGAGTGATGATGGATTACTCATGATGGAATAGGATAGGATAGGGGGAGAGGGAGATGGACGAGTATTATTCTCAACTGTAATTTTATTTGCAGACTCTCGCTGCTGAGAAGACACAACTCAATGTAATGTCATTCGATTTGATGATTAATATATAAGTAGAGTTATTATTCCTTCACATCTTCTGAAGCACTACCGATAGTGATCACTGGTGGTTAAGGGCCCTACCCCAGTGGATTCACTTGCCATTCCTGTACCATGATTTCATGATCTTCACTGTGTGATGGTTTGATTTTATTTCTATTTATCGTAATCATGTTACTTCACTGCTTGGTATTTCCAGACTGAATGAATTGATCTGTTTTATATACTGTACTTAAATTGCGTTGCTGTTCATTTCTTTCTTAACGGAGATCACTGCTTTTCGCCAGCATGTTGTTGTGTTGTTCATTTCATCTTCAAAGCTGCGCCGATCACTCGATTAATTTAATAGTTTTCTATTCATTATAGGTATATAAGTTTGGCTGTTCATTTCTAATACTTAGTGCTATTATTCATTTACTTTCTGCAATTATCTAAGCTTGCCTTTCAGCATTCTTCTAGTTAGCACAATTGTCTCATTTTCATTAAGTTGTAGTAATACGATTGATTTAATTCTTTGCACTTTCCAATTGGTTATTTAGTGTTGTGTGTGAGATCCGCAACTGTAAAGGACATTGGCTATCGCTGCTTAAGTTCTCAGATTGTGGATCTTATTTATGCTTGATTTAATTTATATCAGTTAAACAAGGAATGAGTTATTGCTACTGCATCTTTGACTAATAAATTGCTGTAGTTTTCTAAATGCATGATTTAAGTCTTACAGTGATTTGCTGTAAGTAGATCTCATTTTGAGCATTCGTTTACTCTTGTATTTTGAGCACTGTACTACATCTTTCATAACATTACTTTTGAATAAATAGGCACCTCAGACTGAGTACACTCTTGGAATAAAAATTCATCCTTGGGTTGACAATTAATGTGAAGATAATTAGGAGTTAAAAAGACACCTTTTTATCGATCTACATTTTGGCGTCGTTGTTGGGGAGAGTGTAGACATTTTTGAAGAGTAGTGTGCATATGATGAGTGTCTGTTAGGAGAGAATTGGGTATTAAAAATGGAAGGTAAGAACCTGCGTACAGAGCATGTAAAAACCCTGCTCCCCCACCCGCTTTCCAACAGAATTGTTAAAGAACCTAGGGTAGAAATAGATGTTTGAATTTTTGTGTGAATGACTAGAAAAAAATAGAAATTTTGAAAAACAAATCTCATGATTTTCCTCAAGTGGTGATGTAAGCGCCACCCATTTTACTAACTAATTGATAGGAACATTTGAAGGAGCCTTGAATAAACACATGAAGAACATCTTATATTATGGTAAGAAATGACTCACGTTTCTACTTTTGAATTTCCTATCAATGATTTAGGAGGAGTGACACAATGCCCATAATTCTCCCATCTTTACCAAATTTTCATGGTTTAGCAAATGAAGATCCAGATACATTATTATTTGAGTTTGAAATACTTTGTAGAGGATATGATTATTGTACTAATGATCAAAGATTGAAAGTGTTTCCTTTTACTCTAAAAGGAGCAGCTCTCCGATGGTTCATGAGCCTAGGTGGGAATTGCATCCAATCATGGGAGGACATGAAGAACATATTCTTCAAGAAGTACCAAGACTATTGCAAATCCAATGAAGATATTTTCATTATGATATAAGGGGAAGATGAAAGTTTGGAGGACTATGTAGATCGATTTCAATACAACCTTCAAAAATCAAAATATAAGCATTTGGAAAAAGAGCTCTTAAAAACACTCCTTCTTAAAGGAATCAGAGATAAATTTTTAGAACTCTTAAATCTGTTAGGAAAAGGTGATGTTTTTCAGTTGTCATATGATGATGTTTGTGAATTGTGCATAAGGTATTCAAAAGGAATCTCCAAGGCTGGTAAGAATTCTAAAGATGTTTGTTATTTCTTTTCCAAATCTGCTACAAGAATAGGAGACATAAGAGCTGAAATCAATGATTTACTTGAACATTCTAAAGTTGATTTTATTACCTCTCTAAGTTCAAAATTGGATGCTTTGCAGGTTCATAAAAATCAAGAATTTGATAAAGTGTTTTTCACTCATGACCGAAAGGAGCATACCACAGATGGTTACTCTTCCTTATCTAGGATGGAAGTATCATATCAAAGAGGTAAGGAAGCTGCAACAAGGTCAAAACCATGGAAATCATGGCCTACAGGTATGGTTCAAAACTCTTCTTCTCCATTCTCTTACTTGCATAATCCATTATGGAATACTCATGTTCTAGGGCAGCCATGTCAATTTCAATATAACCACCAATCTTATCTACAAGTCTAGCATGGTTCACCTTATGATTGCATGACTACTCTCCCTCATCTTGTAGTACAAGCACATTCTCCATACTCTCCACCAGCTCTTCCAAAACATCCTGCTTGCATATCAAATTTATCCACTCAACCCAACCAACCACATCATCACAATGCTCCATTCCTTACACATTTTCTTGCTCAACTAATTCCACACCCTCACCACAATAAACCAGTACAACATGCTTACAATGTTGAACTGCCAAATTTACCTACCCTTCCCACCCATTCTATCTCACATGCGCTATTAGAGAAAACTTACAATGAGATTCAGAATGTTTCAAATTCAAAAATTGTAGAAGCTATGGAAGAAAATGAGGTTTCTTATAGTATGTATCAACAAGCTATTTTAAAAGCTCAAGAACTTCATGATCTGATGGATATGAGAAATCAGGAAAGTAACGGATACATTAAAGATCGGTTTCACTCCATCATTTGTTTGCAACATCACTCTATGCTTCAACAATTTTTTATACCATTTTTTCAAGGGAAGTTGGCTTCTCATACCCTAATTTTCATTAATATGCATTTTTTGAAATTTGGGTATGTGTATACGTGAAGCCTTATTTCGAAAATGGCTCCACTGGAAGTACTCATATACGTAGTCATATTGATTTTTCAAATCAAAATAAGTTAGTGTAGAAAATAAAATAAATAAGGGAATAAATAAATGCATTTTGTTTTTTTATGTAAAACTAGTTGTTTTTTGTTGCAACATGCTATGCAAATCAACATTGGTGATAATTTTTTAATTCATTTGTGTATGTAGATGACTTATAATGGAAATAATAGTTCTACAAACACTCATATTCACTTTTATCACCAATTTGAAAAAATGCTTCAATATCATATTTTTTTGGCTTGTGGGCTTGATAGAATTTCTGCAAAAACAGTCGGGAAAGTCATGTTTTGAGGGACCAAAAGGGAGTATTTTTAAAACCTGTTCCTATCCTAAGTAGATCTTGATGTCTACTTTCCAACCCAATTTGAATCACTCAATTTGGATTTGAAATGAAAACGTTAGAACCAAAACATTGACAGGGTCTCTAGCGGGCAGCTCAGGAACAAAGTTGGGAAAGTCAGTTTTTGGAGGCCTAAATGAATGAATTTTTAAAGCCTGTTTCTATGGTAGATTTCCGTATGAATTTAGTTTACAATGCAATTGGAATCACTCATTTTTGATATCGTATGGGGAAGTTATGAGAAAAATACGGACTATCTATCGTAAATCAACACTCTTAAAACTCTGTCTTTCTGGCTGTTCTTTACAGTATTTGGCCTATCAATTCTTCTTTTCTTCAAAACCTGTTTCTATTGGAGATAAATAAATTAATATAATTTCATTTCCAATTTGAATCATTCAAATCCGACATCAAACGAAAAATTTATGCTTGAAATATCAACTGTTGGTCTAAGCTGGGTAATCGAAAATGACTCTGTTATACAGGTTGTTCTAACTAAAATTGACATATCATATCATTGAAATTTTAAAACCTGTTTCTATTGGAGATACATATTTGAATTAGCTCTCATCTGGCTTTGGAATCACTTAATTTGGACAAAAAACAAAGAAGTTGTGATTAAAACACTGCAGGTTAGCATGATTGGCCACTGCTCTCCCGCAGGTAACAAATACATTTTACTTTGTTATTTTCTCCATGGGTTTGTTCTACAGAGTAACTACTTGTTAGTTTTTTTGCATAATTCTTGGATTATGGGAGCCCGCGCACCTCTCTTTCTCCATGATTTAATGTTTTATTGCAGGTAGATACTCATTTTTTGTAGGTCTTGGGAAAATAAGGAAGGTCAATTTAAGGACGAATGATTTTTGAAAGAAATTTTAATGAAACAAAGGAATTTCATCCAAATCATTACCCAATGGATTCATAATAGAAGAAATGAAGAATTTATTTCCATTTGAAGATTCATGTCTTGTCACTATTGCCAAAACATTTTTCAAAGAGATCATTCTTTTACATAACATCATAGCTGTTGTAACTTAATTTATTTATTTACATACAGTTTTTAAATAAAATGTTGTTTCTTTTCTGATCTCTCTTATATTTTGTGTTTCAGGTGTTGCTTCATTCAAACTGTAACCCATCCTCAACATCAATATAGTTAACAACTAATTCATTCTTTGCGTGCTTACATTTTATGCTCGTGCATTTTGCTGTTCCTTTTCGAATGGAACAATACTTCTGCACTTTCACGTTTTGCTGTTCCTTTTTGAAATGGAACAACACTTCTACACTTTCACATTTTGTTGTTCCTTTTCGAAATGGAACAACGCTTCTCCATTTTCACGTTTTGCTGTTCCTTTTCGGAATGGAACAACGCTTCTGCACTTTCACGTTTTGCTGTTCCTTTTTGAAATGGAACATCGCTTCTGCACTTTCACGTTTTGATGTTCCTTTTCGAAATGGAACAACACTTCTGCTCTTTCACGTTTTGCTGTTCCTTTTCAAAATGGAATAACACTTCTGCACTTTCACATTTTGTTGTTCCTTTTCGAAATGGAACAACGCTTCAGCACTTTCACATTTTGTTGTTCCCTTTCGAAATGGAACAACGCTTCTGCTTTTTCATGTTTTTCTGTTCTTTTTTGAATGGAACAACACTTCTGCATTTTCACATTTTGTTGATCCTTTTCGAATGGAACAACACTTCTGCACTTTCACATTTTGCTGTTCCTTTTCGAATGGAACAACATTTTTGCACTTTCACATTTCGCTGTTCCTTTTCGAATGGAACAGTACTTTTGCACTTTCACATTTGTTATTCCTTTTCGAATGGAACAACACTTCTGCACTTTCACTTTTTGTTGTTCCTTTTCGAAATGGAACAACGCTTTTGCACTTTCACGTTTTTGTTGTTCCTTTCCGAAAGGAACAACATTTATGCACTTTCACATTTTTGCTGTTCCTTTCTAAAGGAACAACACTTTCACATTTCTATTGTTCATTTTCAAAAAGAACAACATTTTCACATTTTTTTTTGTTATTCCTTTCAAGGAACAACACTTTTTCACATGCATTTTTTGTTGTTCTCTGTAGGGAACAACACCTTTTTGTGTGTATTTTTGCTTTTTTGGTATGCATTTTCTTTGTTTTTCCCTACACAGAACACCACTTTCTTTTTAAAGTGTTTTTGTTGTTCCTTCAAAAAAGCAACACTTTGGGGGTATTTTTGAAAGCAACTCTTCCTTCCTCTTGTGGGATTATTCCTAGTTCATCTTAATCACATTTTAATGATTCCCTTTCATGGCATGCAGTACACTATTTTTATGAGGACAAGAATTATGGATTCTTTCGAAGCAAGTTAATATCATTCACGTTATGATCTTTAATAGGACAACTCCTTGATGATAGTTTATTTTCAAAGGGACAAAATTATTTATATACTACTTTACTGCATTGTTTTCTGTTGAACATGATATTGATTGATCATATTAATACCATGCTGGTTCTACCCTTCCTGGTTATAATCTTCTCCGTCTGTAATAAATGAGATTATGGGTATATTTTTTTCTATGACATTTTCAACTTCTTCCAACATCCCTACTCTTAAGGAGTACTGAGCCTCCCTCTCTTTATCATAAAAATGTGTCATAACAGCAAAATTTTGTTTGCAAATGGAGGATAGGGGGTCTCATAACGAGCCAGCCTACCATGTTCATAAGGCTGTAACAAAGTGACATTCCCATTATGGCCACCAGACTAGGGTTATGATTGGATAGCCAAATTATCTTTGGAACAGGAGGTCTCATCATGAGCCGGCCTGATCACTTTTGCTACATCCCGGTAAACGGTAGTGTGGTTATCTGGTTACCACGCTAGCGCACTGATCTCTTATGTAGAATAGAACTGGAATTCTCCATTATAAATTGAGGATCTTGGCTCATATGGGTTAAAAAGCAACCCTGCTGAGGCTATGGACGCCTGCTGGCAGCAGAGGCTCTGCTTATGGTATTGAAGTTATATCTTATCGTCAATTATTACTATAATACCCTTTTCTTATTCTTTTTTTTATCAGAGAAGTTATTTCCTTAATTGTTTCCCTATTTTGAACCTTTATGCATGAGAAATTGTTTTATGATTAATCGCATCATTTTCAGCTAGAATACCGTCAGTAAAGCATATTTTTCGCATATTGTTGTCTTTTTTCTCTTTCGCATAACTTATCATCAATCCAAAGCGTCCTATCTTTCATTCATAACTATCTTTACACACTTTGCTCACATTATAACCATAACTCTCGTTGTCCTATCATTGATATGTGTACTCTGCTTCATTCATTGCTATATTGTTCATTCCCTTGTCTTGCCATCAGCTTTTCATAGGCTTTATAGTCATGGAATCCCTTTTCCAATTGGAGGGGGGAATGTATACATTATGGGATTGCATGCGATATGATTAATGCACTCTGCCATAACTTGTTGATTTGACAAAATATTAGTATTGCATGTATACATCAGCTTTTCTGATTGAAATTTTTGCATGCATCTTCATCTATTGCCATTCAAAACTAACACTATGGATTCAAGAAAATTGTATGCAAAATAGTGATTTTTTTACAGGAGAACAACAAGTATGGGCGAGAAATCTATTCGCAACATGACCACACTATTGCAACTAATGAAAGAGGCTCGAGCAACTTGTGAACATGAACAATTCTTCAAACATGATGTGCTTACCTGGATTCCACCTTTTGCATCACTTTCAGCACCAACTCTGTCTACGTCAGCTTCAACCACTGCCAGTACATATATGTCATTCCACATTTTTCTATTTGGAGGTAAAACTTGAGGTAACATAGCATAATTTTCGATTTTATTACGAATTTAGGAGAATTTAATGAATATCCGTTGAGCATTATTTATCATCATTCATTCCACATCTCTACCACTTCCCATTTTTCAGCGGCATATTATCTTTCAGTTTGGGGGAGTGTTCCTTTCATTCATTTCTTTCTCATGACCATGTCATCTATATTCTTTATCATCCATTGTTATTCTTATTCATTCTCAACACCTCCATTATTCCATGTTGTTTTACACCAAGCATAGAATTCAATAGATGGTAGCAACCACCTCTATTTGTTTTCTAGCATCACATGAGGGCATGCTAGAAAACAAAGGAATTGCTATGCATGATGGATGTTTTCTATTTTCTTTCTCATTTAAGGCATACAATTTCATTTTTACATAGTGCAGAAATTGATTTCCATAATACTTTTAAAACTATGAACTCAATTCTTGTGATTTCTAGAAAACATAGACGTATCAAACCTAGATAATCTCATGTTAAATTAGTTCGTAAAATTTCAGAAATCATGCACTATCACCTACAGCCATTTTGTTTATATCACATGATCTGTGCATCAAAACGATCTGATTTTTAAATGATAGAGGCATTCATATATTATAAATTTACTTGCAACATTTCAACAAAATCTCGTTTGTAGTTTTTGGGAAAATGGTTAATGAAGGTTGCTGTCACTTATATCATATTTTGTTGCAAATTCATATGCACATAACTTGAACGTCAATGTAAAAATTGTTATGCCTTCATCAAGATTGCTGAAATTGAATATTCATTAATTAAGGAAGAATTCACTTGTTCTATCCATTTCATGAGCTGAGATGAACAATTTTTTTATTGCTTGGTTAACACATGGGTTTTGTCTTTGGGTCGCATGAGGACATGCAATATATTCAGTTTTTTGTTGCATGAGGACATGCAATATATTCGGTGTAGGGGTATGTGGGGCCATGAATACGACCACTTTTTAAGAACTTATTTAATCCATTTTTACTCTTATTTATCATATCATTCATTATAATTTATTATATAAATCCATTTTTATAATGATTTATGCTCTTATGAATGAATATTATTTATTCTCCTTTATTTCTAATAAATTAATGATTATGCATGATTTTATCAATGATAGTTTTAATAAATTGGTTGGAACAATATTCACCATTTTTAGCCTCCAATACAACTTCCAGATTGAAGATTTGATTATTAAATATTCCAACTCAGAAATGCGCTGGAATAAGAAGTGACAATTTTACGGTTGAGATTCTGGGCAAATGAAGAAGAATTTGGAAAATCTAGAACATGGGTTTTGTCCAGAACGGACCTAGTTAACTTTGTTACAGAACAGTTTGCCCAAATTCGGCTTGTATTGAGAGAAACGTAGGGTTCTTTGAGCATGATTTTCTCAGATTTGTTGTTGCGTTCTTCCTCCAAATCTCAGCTGCAAAGCCAAATTCACCTTGCTCTTGTTGAAAGATGGATTGAAATATATTTTCTTGTTGATCAATTGGTTAGACACAATCCAATTTTGTAATAGAAATCATGTTGTAATTATCTCTATTGTAACTGCTCTCTGATCTCTTTCTATTTAAATAAGAACATAGATCAGAGAAGGATGATGATGAATTCAGAGATAGGATGGAGAATTGAGGACTCAGAATTAGAGATTCAAGAGTGGTGATGGATTACTCATGATGGAATAGAATAGGATAGGGGAGAGGGAGATGGAATGAGTATTATTCTCAACTGCAATTTTATTTGCAGACTCTCGCTGCTGAGAAGACACAACCCAATGTAATGTCGTTTGATTTGATGATTAATATACAAGCAGAGTTATTATTCCTTCGCATCTTCTGAAGCGCTACCGCCAGTGATCACTGGTGGTTAAGGGCCCAACCCCGGTGGATTCACTTGTCGTTCCTGTACCATGATTTCATGATCTTCACTGTGTGATGGTTTGATTTTATTTCTATTTATCGTAATCATGTTACTTTACTGCTTGGTATTTCCAGATTGAATGAATTGATTTGTTTTATATACTGTACTTAAATTGCGTTGCTGTTCATTTCTTTCTTAACAGAGATCACTGCTTTTCGCCAACATGTTGTTGTGTTGTTCATTTCATCTTCAAAGCTACGCCGATCACTCCAGTAATTTAATAGTTTTCTATTCATTATAGTTATATAAGTTTGGTTGTTCATTTCTAATATTTAGTGTTGTTATTCATTTACTTTCTGCAATTATCTAAGCTTGCCTTTCAACATTCTTCTAGTTAGCACAATTGTCTCATTTTCATTAAGTTGTAGTAATATGATTGATTTAATTCTTTGTACTTTCCAATTGGTTATTTAATATTGTGTGTGAGATCAACAACTGTAAATGACATTGGCTATCGTTGCCTAAGTTCTCAGATTGTGGATCTTATTTATGCTTGATTTAATTTATATCAGTTAAACAAGGAATGAGTTATTGCTACTGCATCCTTGATTGATAAATTGTTGCATGATTTAAGTCTTAAAGTGCTTTGCTGTAAGTAGATCTCATTTTGAGCATTCATTTACTCTTGTATTTTGAGCACTGTACTACATCTTTCATAACATTAATCTTGAATAAATAGCCGCCTCAGACTGAGTACACTCTTGGAATAAAAATTCGTCCCTTGGTTGAAAATTAATGTGAAGATAATTAGGAGTTAAAAAGACACCTTTTTATCGCTCGACACCAGGAGAAATGGAATACATTGTTACCAAAAATAATTGGGATGAATTGTTACATAGTCTGGCGACCACTGTTACATACTCTAATCATGCGAGCATTTTTGCAGTTACAGGATTGTGCAGCAGTTACATAGTCTAGCACCCACTGTGGCACTAGTCTTAGGAGTGTTATGACACTTGTGATCATACTTAGTCATGTAAATGTTATACAAATTAATGAAAGGAGTGTTATACGTTGAGGATTCATAGGATTTCAAGGAACATTATGAGTTAGTGCACATGAATGACATAAATATGCATCGAAAAGCTTTTTCCATTGAGGACCTATGGAGTAATCGACCTAAAGTATACCATAAATGACAAAGATGCTAATGATGATAAAGAGATAATTATGCCAGAAAGAAATATATGTAAGATATGACAACATTATATTTTAGTTGAAATGCACCTAACCAACGAAAGGTATGCTAGAAATGCAAGAAAATTAACAGGATTGATAGGTCGAAGAAGAAAGTGATATGTTCATAGAATTTTCAAGAAT
>APFE031651544.1:0-19768 GCA_000404065.3 Pinus taeda
TAATTTCAAATAATGATGAATATTTCAATTTATTTTATTGTTATGTTACAATATTTATATATTTATATGTTTTCAAAATAATGAAACTACTATTTAAATATTATTAAAAAACTATTTTAATGTTTTGAAGTTAAAGTTATGTTTCAAATAAATTGAAAAATACTATATAGAAAGCTTCTCTTGATTTGGAGATGTAAAATCTCTACTAACACGGTTAACCACATGAACGTGAGAGCTTATATGACTCAAAAAATGGTCTATCATTGGCATGGGACTAACCATAGATGACCACCCACACAATCCATTTCCAATGAGGCATAATCATTCACATGAATACATGCATACAACTAACAAGGGTGCACACAAACATACACATATCCACAAACATTACACATATTGACTCACAAAGTGACATGTTCACACATCACACTTACTAAAAATTTTAGAATTAACATTATTTTATGCATATGATGAAGATTAAATATATATATTATGATGTTGACAATTAAATTTATTTTATAAGTTAATTAGTATGTTATGAAAATTGAGAAGTATTTATTTTCTTATTATTTTTTAAAACAATGATTATGATTAACAACGTTTTAGAATTAACATTTTTTCCACATTATTAAATTATAGTATTATGAAAAAGAAAATTATAAATTATTAAAATTAATGAAAATTTAAATAAAATTAATAAAATTTATTGTATTATATTGATTTTAATATTAAATAATTAATTGATATGTGTTATTACATATTGATGCTATTGCATAAATATTATGTTATCCTTTTTTTTTTCCTTTATAAGGGATTTGAATCTTGAGTCTCACTTTTTTCATAATACTTTATAACATGACAATCATCCAAACTCAAAAGAGAAAAATATAAATTATAAAATATAAATAAATGTAGGTTATAAATGTTATATAATTTAATTGAATAAAAGTGGTTTTGTCATTTGTGTGTATGTGGGGAAGTTGTTTAAAAAATTGAAAAAATGTTAAGTAATGTATGTGAATAAGAGTGGCTTTGTTATTTGTGTGTATGTGGGGAAGATGTTTAAAACATTGAAAAAATGTTAAGTGATTTAAGTGAATAAAACTGACTTTTCCATTTGTGTGTATGTTGGGAAGATGTTTAAAACATGCTTATAAATTATTATGATAATAAAGAGATATATTTGTGTTTGTACATATTGGAGTTACTATAAACTAAAGATCATGAAAACCATGAGCACAAGAAACACAACTCAAAAGAGGGTTACCATTCAACCTTTCTAAGAGCCTTTTGGAGGGGTCGAACTCCCCTCCAACAAAAAAAAGCCTACTCCTTTTCTTAATGGTAGTTTGTGTTCATGTACATTCTTTGATATGCACATCTAAAGAAAAAATATATATTTTACCCTAATTACAACATTACAAAACACAAAAATAGATAAGGTCTTCCATCCACCTGCAACTTTGGTATTGATCAATTTTCTACAGCATACAACATTGAAATGATATTGTTAGTATACAAACCCTTCCTAACAACTTGTAACATAATTAAATGCACAATTCATTAAAAAAAATGCTCTCTCTCTCTATATATATATATAATCATAAACTCATAACGCATGAGAAATGATGAAAAAAAACATGAATATAATATTATTATGTAAAGTGATTCAAATATAATATAATTTATAAATTTAATATAATAACAATTACATATGGAAAATAAATAAGAAAAATACATTTGGTAACTTACTTTTAACTTGAATACAACAATAACATGTTTTTATTAATCGAAGTTCATCGTGTATATATAATTTTAATACTCAACAATTAAATGTTATATATTTTTTAAATTAAAATATAAAATAAAATAATGAATAACGAAATATAATAAAATATATGATGACAAAATACATGTTTATTTTCGAAATTCTAAATGGACAATACAGATTCTTGGTAAATATTTTCCTCTTAGTGAAAATAAATGCTACATTGAAAACTTTGATTAAAAAAAAAATAAACAGGTTGTGATATAATTGATAAAACTACTTAATCATTAATAACAAAGAGGAAGAAATAATCTTTGCCACCTAACTGGTTAAAACAAAAATCAATGTCAAGTAGTATGACTGTTTTATCTTCTCATCATCATCACAATCCTATTTCCCACTCTTGCATATGATCTATCATAATTTCATTCTCCCCTGTATTTTTCCTAATAAAGAAAGACTTCTACATATTTTTCCTAGATTTGATTTTGATTTTTGCGCTGGGAATAACTTGAAATAAAAAAAAGCCTTTAACTAATATTAAAAAATATAAAATAAAGTTGTAAGAATTTCTGGGTTCTTCTCTATTGGAATCTGGAGCTTCCCCAGGCAAAAATCGTTACCAAGTAAAAACAATAAAAACAATAAACTCCGGCTCCAACCTAGAAACATAGCAATGTAGAGACAACACAAGATATGTGTAAAGCAGAAAGGCTAAGGAAACAACAAGATTCCGCGAATGTACCCAAAACTTATATTTATTCTAATTCACGTAAGGATTCAATTCGGTTGGCAGGTATGCACCTTGGGCTATTGGCTTCTGACCTACGCCTTGGGTTCATGTTAAACCAAACAGAGACAGAAGGAATAAGGGTGGCATGAGTTTGAGTTAGAGTTGCCCTTTGAACAGATTTAAACAAAATATTTGATGAATTTATTCAAGAATAGATTCAACTAAGCAATGCTTGCTTGGGTTTGAGGTGAAAAAAAAAGAGGATTAAAGTAACAATGAACAGGTAATAATTATAAACAAAATTATATATAGCACTCTCAAAGAGGCCTGATAGTGAAGGATGAAAGTGTAAGGATATATTGAAGTCGATTTTGGTTTAAGTGGAAAGACAGATACATATGAAGTACATCTGGTTCCTACCCATGAAAAGGTATCTGGTACTTGTGGTCCCGGGCCAACAACCAGGTTCGAAATCGTACGCTCTGTTTAGAATATGCTCACTGAAAACCCTACCGAACGATATTACTGCAACGAAACGATATATTGCAACAGGCACACCCTTTGACAAGGCGTACACCGAGTGTGGAGAAAAGGAAAGCCATCAAAATTAATTTCACCCTGTGCTTTCTTAACCAATCAAAACATCCATCGAATTGTTGCGTTAAACAGAAAGCTGCGTCTAAAATAGAATGGGATCTTCCTGCGGGCATCTCTACGTCTAAATCAAAATAGAATGGGATCTTCCTGCGGGCATCTCTACGTCTAAATTAAAATAGAATGGGATCTTCCTGCGGGCATCTCTACGTCTAAATCAATATCCGGGGTTCTTCCGAGCTGTCGCTTTCGAATTGCACAATCAACGGAAACCGAAAGGGGCGAGTCTTAACGATCAGCCAAAAAAATACAACTCGCTCCTATTCACGAACGAACATTCTGGAATAATCTAATTAACCCCACTAACACACACATATATAATGCTCAAATTCATTCATAAAACTATTAAAGCCAATCAATAAATTCATTTATAAAACTATGCACCCAAACAAAGCCCTGGGTGTTGTGAGAATATTCATTAAACGATCCCACACAATTAAAGTCCAAGGTAGAATGTTAGAATACTAATGATAGAATACTGCCGGAGCAATTACTAAAGCATAAGAAGCATCAGGATCGCTCACCATCCTGAAGCTAAGGTAAGGATCGCCCACCATTCGGGTCATCGAACAAAGGAAAGGAATACCTATCTGTCTGTAAGGGTATAGATAGGCCAGATTTTTGTTTGTTTAAACCTCATAAAACAAAGGAAATGAATACCTATCTGTAAGGTAAGGGTATAGATAGGCTAGATTTCTTTTCTTTTGTTTAAATAGGCCGTGCCATTTCGCCTAACACTATGGTTACGAGAATAGCAAGGAAAATAAATAGGCCGCGCCACTTCGTCTTTCTAAAATAAACAACTAAACATCTACAGAACAGGGCAATCAACAAAAAAAAGAATACTAACCTTGCTTCTTAGGCATCTTTCATTTGCGGCAGTTGAAACTCTGGAAACCCCTCATTCTCAGCTCGAAAAGCGGAGCAAGCACTGGAATAGATGCTCTAGCTTCTGTATATAACCTTTACATCACAGCACAGAAACTCCTCATTATAACCTTTTCATTAGCCGATGCTCTGGAGGCAGAAAGAATTAAACAAACAAAGCACCATCAGCCGAGAAAAATGAAGAAATAAATTATTGAATAGTCACAATTGCTGTTAATTGAAAGTAACCAAATCTGAAAAACGCACAAGGATGCAGTGGGAAGGTGCTACAATATACGTTGTAGAATATTTTTCCACTATTTACACTTGAGTTCTGCAACTTTTACATAATCGAAGAAAAGCTTCAAACAGAAATTAAATAAACAAAAATACACATTAGCACAGAAAGTCTGCAAACAATTAAGGTTATTAAAGCAGAAATGAGAGAATTCGATGCAAACAATTAAGGTTATTAAAGCAGAAATGAGAGAATTCGATACGTCAACTGTGGTTGATTTTAAGAATCAAATCAAATTAAGAAAACAAACCCAGATCTCCCTCACCTCATCCATCCAACCAGAACCAGAAGAGGAATGGAGATTGTCTTGGCTGGTTTGGTACAGTAATTGAACGGCGAGAAATACTTATGCCTCGGAATCTTTCGCTCTCTAAGAATTTTTTCCTCTCTGTTCTACACTCTCTCTCACAGGCATTGATTTTACAAACACACCATGCATAACCACAAAAATAGCAATAACATACAGCACAAAGAAACAGGCATAGCCCCACACAAAAAAAAAAGAAAGAGAACAAAGTTCAAACACGCGGACAAAAAAATGGGAGCGCTCCACACATTCAATCATAACACGCCAAACCACCAACGCCTGAGAGAAGATCAGAGACAGACGAAATATACATTAATGAAATTGTGGATGAGTTCTATATATAGTGAATCATGCCTATCTTTTTAGGCTTTTCTTAACGGTTAGCTTTTCTGAAATTTTATTTTGAAAGTCAAATTTTCAAGAAAGCATGGGTATTGCTTCAATTCAAAATTTAAAAATGGTTAAAAGATCTCGCGTCCGCGGTTAATTGGAAACAACTGCTAGAGCATCACAGCACAGTGTCTGAGATAGAAAGAAAGACCTAACAGAGTCCAGTCCATGCTTAACCTGTTCAATCATTCAACAACAGAAAAACAAAATTCGTCAGGTTATTCAAAATTCCCTGTGGAATGAATTAAAGGAACAAACCGATTAAACCAAGGGAACATAAAATTACCCCAATCGTCTGCGGCCTTTCCTTCCCTCTGGTTTTCTGACTGTGTAAAAATTCCTCCTCCTGAGCACAACCTCGTCTCCATTGCCAATTACTATCACTCTTCATTCATCAACTGCCAGTCGCTACTATATAATCACTCAAGCATTCCTGAAAAGGCAGCCAGGATTTCGTTTTAAGCTTCTTCTTTTTTTTTCTTTTTACCTTTGTGTTCAAGTTGTTAAACTAATCTTTTAATCACCATTGCTTAAACCAATCTTTTAAACTGCGCTGAGTTGTCATGTGCTTTTCTGCTTTTAAATAATATTTTTGAAAACCGGGCTTTCATGTGTTTAAAATCTATTCTATTTTTTTATTGCTTTTAAATGAAGAGCATTCGTTCGAGTTTTCGAGAAAATTTGATGGATCGCTAACTCAGCTAAAGGAATCAATAGAAGTCCACCTAAAGAAACCCGGTTAAAATAAAATACACTCATTCAATTAAAAGAAAATACTTATTACCGGGCTTGTTTGACTTCAATTTCACTCCGTTAAAAGAAAACACTGATTATATTTCACTCCGTTAAAAGAAAATACTGATTATAAGGCTGCTTTGATACCCTATTTTTACTGTGGTTTGACTAAGAAGAAATTAACGTAAAAAAATCTAAATGAAAAGATTGAAGTTTGCTATGACAGCAAAGTTCAGGGGAAATGTACCTGTAATTGTAATTGAATCCCATACTCAGGCATCAAGAAGGACACTCAAATTCTTTTAGTGTTTTGACTAGTAAACAATTAACTCTAAAATAAAATTAACATCTATAAAAAATTAATTATTTGTGTGGTTAATCTTAAAAAATATTTACATTATAACTTATTTTTTTATATTATATTTATAAAATAAAATTAACATTTATAAAAATTTATATATATGGTTAATCTTAAAAAACATTCACAATATAACTTATTTTTTTATATTATATAAACATAGTAACTTTATATTATATAAGTTTATTCAAACATTTTGGGTTGTCATTTTATATTATATAGGTTCATTCAAACATTTTGGGTTGTTGTTTATATTATTTTATTATTATTAATATAAAATATAGTATAGAATTTAATAAATTATTAATTTTCTAAATTTTAAAATGATTATAAATTTAAATTAAATTAAATAATAAAATATTAAATATTTAAAAAATTATAAATATTAATGTCTAATTAAATAAGGAAATTCTATTGAAATTGATGAATTATATGAACTAATTTTAATAACTCAAGGAGATTAAGTGAGTTAAGAAATTATGATTTGAACTTGAAGGAGATTAAGTGAGTTAAGAAATTATGATTTGAACTTGAAGGAGATTAAGTGAGTTAAGAAATTATGATTTGAACTTGAATTTTCATTTAGAATATATATCATAAATTTAGATTTTGTATAATAGATTTGAATTTAAATTATAAATTAAAGTATCATTTGACAAATCAATGTTTCCTATATCTTTATTAAAGCATAGCACTATTTGCTGCAAATCAAATAAGGTCGATTTGCAAGGTCATCCTTGATTACAAGAAAGGCGGCCTGTGGTGGGTTCGATTTGCGGTAACATTACAATGATTATTGTTTTCTATTTCTATTCGAGCTTTTTTGCTTTTCAATTTCTTTTTTCTTATTCATGTCTTTTCCGTTTTTAAGATCATTTTTTTTTGTGTAAATCAGATAGTTATATTATATAAAAAAATAGTGTACAAAATTTCTGCTGAAGCAGATGGACGACTGGGACAGACTAACCACCAAGACTAAAATGCCTGAGGCACACCACGCAGGGCGGCAATGGCAGACCTTATTCGCAGACATCACGAGGTTCGATAGATAGTAGACCGAGATATTGACATAGATAAACCCAGAAAAGGCCATAAGGAGCCGAAGACCCAAAGAAGAAGACAAAAAAGAGCAGAGGCAGAGACTAGATATGCTTGCCCAACAGACCAATGGTGTCCAGGCCCATTTGTGCAACATGGGTGTTCACCCTGGCTTGCATAGCATTCAGTAAATTGTCGCCCTGCTCCGTAGCATTTGAAGTCTGAGGGGCAGTAGGGCCCTGGTTGATGGTGTCTCTAAGCAGCTTGATTAGAAGAGTAAGCTTACGGTCAACGACATGGATGGCATCCTGAACCCTGGTGATGCGACTGTCCAGAGTGTTGTTGAAGTCCAGGATTTTGGCCATCTGAGCGTCGGTTAAGTTCACTTCAGTGATAATTTTCGGCCTTTCCTTTTCCATGGATTCCAGCGCTTTGGCTATCACCGTCTTTGTGCGCCAGCTTTCTGCTTTGGTGCGCACGAACTGAGTAGCCCTCTTAGAAGGGGTGCCTGGATCTTTCATCCAATCCACTTCAACCGCAACCTCCTCCTCTGTGCGACCTCTCTCTTCCTGTTTAACCTTGTCCTCCAGATCCGCCACCTTGCGCTTGTGCTTGGCAATGGCGCGGGTCTCATACCCTTTCTTTGCTTCATAGAGGTCCTGATTCGCTGCAGCGCAGCGACTGCCTCCCGCATCCATGATTTTCCTGCTATGCCTTCTCCCGCTATACCGATTATCGTTGGCAGAATTGTTCTCACCCTTCGCTTGATAAGATGTGGGATAAACAGGGTTGCGATGTCTTGCTTTGTAGCGTCTCTGTTTATGAAATCGCCTAAGGATGGTAGCTGTCCCGCTTAAGCTTCGGGTACCGATGAATGGGAATGAGGTTCGCACAGATGAGGCCGTTGCAGGCAGAATCATAGAGGAAGTGGCTGCTCATGACTTTATTGCCTTGAAGCCAAGTATGCTGTACAGTTGAAAGATCATAACGGTGATTGGAAGTAGCGGGGGTACTCTGTGTATCGGCCTGCTGATTTCTCCTGTTCCGAGCTTCAAGTCCCTCTACTTCTTTATGGTTTGACATAAATGCTCTGGGTGCCTTGCCATGCGAATTCCTGCCATAGGTAACTGATTGGCCAATGCCGCTGCAGTTGGTTCGATAAGTTGAACCGTGATGATCGATTCTTGTGCTGGCATACCGCCGCCAGGACGTTCCCTGTCCTAGATGTCCTGTCACTCCTTCACTGTGGTCATGATTAATGCTGATGCCGATGATTTCCTCATCCCGGTGCCTGGTGCTGGGGCCGTCACCCCCTAGGATGAGTCGACGTGGATATTGTCCTTTTCCGCCAGCTGTGCGCATTTCATCTTGAGGGTAGGGCAGTCTACGTCCTGCCAACAACTGTTCGTGATGAGGTGCGGTGTGTCAGCCCCGTGGTTTGCCAGGAAATCGGCTAGGCCATTTGCCTTTCTTCTGATAGATTGGAAGACAATGCCTCTCAGATCTGCTATCAATTCCGCTATATTCTCGGTAGCCTTCGCCAGTCTCCAATGTTTGGTGACTTTACTGGTTTGAGTACCTGCTTGAAGGCGCTTAGCCGCAGAGATTGCCAAAGAAGAATCCCCCTCCACTATGAAATTACCCTGTCTGAAGGACCTGAGAATCTTTAGACCTTGCTCCATCGCTGTGAATTCTGCTTCATTGTTCGTGCATTCCCCCAACGACCTGCAAAAAATGTGGATTATGTCTCCTCTGTGATTGCGAATGACTCCTCCGATTCCAGCAATACCTGGGTTACCCCTCGAAGCTCCATCAAAGTTCAATTTGAGGCAAGCTTCAGGTGGCAGTTGCCAGCTGTGAAGTGGAGAGGAGGTGAGGGCTCTGTTTCCTCCGGAGGGGAAACTACTGAAGGCTTCCAGTTGAAATATCTTTAAGATGCGTAAGTCCTTTCTCGTTGGTTTATCATTTGGATCAACTTTGCATTTTGCCTGAACCAGCTGTTTGATATTGATTAAAATGGATTCTTTTGCGCATTCAATACTGCGGTTCTCTTCTGTGAAGACTCGTCTATTCCTTTCTTTCCAAATTGTCCAAGTAATGAACCCTGGGGTACATTTCCAAATGCTGTCCACGCTGTTCATTCTAGAGAAGTTTTTCCTCCAATTGGTTATCGAATCTTGAATGGAGTCCTTGTTCCGATCTGTGTCTTCCATTATTGCTTCCATCCATAGCCATAACTGGGATGCCCATTCACAGGAGTTGAAAAGGTGATTCATCGTTTCCTCCTCCTGCAAGCATAAGTGGCATTTCGAAGGTCCCTGAAATCCTTTTCTCCGTAGGTTCTCCCAAGTTAGAGTCCTCTTTTGCATAAGAAGCCACAGAAAGGTTCTTATTTTCGGCCATTGAAAGTTATCCCAAACTTTGTCGGCCCAAGGAACGGTATCGGGCTGTTCTTCTCGTTCGATTATGCTTCTTGCTTCTTTAAGCGAGAATTCCCCGTTACCTTTCGGTCCCCACCTGAGCTTGTCATTTTCAACAGCTATTCTGATCTTTCTTTTGCGAATTTGTTGGTTTAGGTCATGGATAACATCTTGAGGTACTTCATCCTGGTCTGGGTTGAAAGCTTTCCATTCTCTCCACTCCGGGTCTTCACTGGAAGAGTTCCAGTAGTGGTTGACTCTGTTATGGCCCTCTGTTTGGTATGCTAGCTTTAAGGGTTGGAGGGTAGGGGATTCTAATTTCAGGGACTGCTGCCAAGCATCCTCCCAGAAGAGAGCTTGTGTCCCATTTCGAATTTCCCAGAAGCTGTGATCCTGGATAATGCTTCTGTTAGCTTGAGCGTGATTCCATATAGGGGATCCGTTGGGGGATTCTTGCATTCTTATGAGATCCAGATTGCATCCGGTCGGCCTGTATTTCTCCTTCCAATGATTGGCCCAAGGGAGGGTAGTGTTTGAAATCCACTTCCACCAGATTTTAGCTCCGCAGACTCTGTTGGCAACATAGGGATCAACCAGATTCAGGCCTCCCCTGTTCTTTGGTCTGCAGAGTTTTTTCCAGGCCACCAGCGACCATTTCTTCTTCTCACTGTTTCCACTCCAAAGGAAGGAGCACTGAATACTTCTTATTTGATCAAGGATGCCCTTAGGAGCGGGACGGATCGAGAGCATGTATTGGGGTATGGCTTGGAGGATTGCTTTTGTGAGAACTAGTCTGCCTGCAAAATTCAGAGCTCTGTTAGTCCAGTGTTTGCATCTCCTTTCCATATTGGCCAGGATTTTCTCCCAATGAGCCTTTTGCCAAGGTTTGAGGGTGAGGGGGGCACCTAGATATCTGGAAGGTAAGGAACCAATTTTGAACCCCAGCAGTCTGGAAAGATGAGATTGAACAGCTTGATGAGTGTTGAAAAAAAAGATGGTAGATTTGGAGAAGTTAATCTCCATGCCCGAGGCTATGCTAAAGAGATGGAGAATATCTCTGTACGCGGTGGCTTCTTTCACTGTGGGGGTGCCATGTAGCATGGTGTCATCCACGAATTGTTGATGCGTGGTGGCAGGGCAGGACCTGATAGGCTGTAAACCTTTGATTTGGCCATCTTCTTTTCTCTTGGCAATTAATCTGCTTAGGCCTTCCATAAGAATGACAAACAGAAAAGGGGAAAGAGGATCCCCTTGTCTTATGCCTCTTGAAGGGCTAAAGGGCGTGGAGGGAGTACCATTTACTAGAATAGAATATCTCGTGGATTTAATAAGTTCTAATACCCATTTGATCCACGACTGGCTGAAGCCAAAAGCGTTTAAAATAGCTTCCAGGTAAGTCCAACTCACCTTATCATACGCTTTGGATAGGTCCAACTGCATTAGCATTCCAGCTACTTTCCTTGAGTGGAGAGAATGTATCATCTCCTGGGCTAGCAAAATGTTGTCCAAAATCTGCCTGCCTTCCACATAGCCGGACTGTTCCTGCGAAATGATGCCCGGGAGGATCATCTTCAGCTTGTTGGCGATAACTTTAGATATGATCTTGTATATAACGTTGCAGAGGGCTATTGGTCGGAAATTTTCCGGAGTGTTGGCCTCCTCTACTTTGGGAACTAGAGCAATAAAAGTTGAATTTAGTGATTTAAGGATAGTTTTAGATCTTCTTGAATCCTCCACGATTTCCCATATATCGTTCTTGACAATTTTCCAGCAGGCTTTGTAGAAATTGATGGTGAATCCATCTGGTCCCGGCGCTTTGTCATTAGGCATACTCCTGACAGCTTCCTCCACCTCTTCCATAGTGATTCTTTTCCTTAGGGACCAATTCTACTCCTCTGTGATTGAGTTGGGAATGACAATGGTTATTTCTTGTATGGCCGCCTCCCTATTGACCTCCGGTTCTCGCGCTATGTTGCTGAAGTGATTTGAAAGTAGATCTGAGATATCCTTATGATTTCTGAGGATTTCTCCTTCACTGTTCTTCAGTTCTAGGATCTTGTTGACATTTCTGTAATCTATTGCCGACCTGTGAAAAAATTTAGTATTTTGTTCTCCTTCCTTTAGCCACAGCACTCGAGATTTCTGTTTCCATAATGTCTCTTCCTGCTTGCATCTGGTGTGCCACTGTTGAGTGAGCTCTTTCTCTTGTGCACATGAGTCCTCATCTCTTCTGCCTGCCATCCCAGCTTTATGAATTTGTTCCAATTTTTGCTCTATGGTTGCTTTTTCCTGAAATATATTCCCAAAAACTGTTTTGTTCCAGTCTTTTAATTTCAATTTGATGTTTTTTAGTCGTTTTTGCAAATTGAACATTTTGGACCCTTCTTCAGCTAAGGGTTCAGCCCACCATTTTTCCACCATGGTGAGAAAATTGGGGTGTTCGATCCAGAACTTCTCGAATCGGAAGGGTTTGTTCCTGGGGGTTCCTGGAACCTCGACAATGAGAGAGATCGGCCAGTGGTCCGATCCTCCACTGGGAAGAATGCTTGACTCCACATTTTTCCCATCTAATAATAAGTTCTCTGAGACAAGAAAGCGGTCCAGTCTTGAGGAGATCAGATTTTCACCACCCCGTCTGTTGTTCCAGGTAAATTTACCTTGTTTGGGGTACACATCTACTAATCTTGCATTGTCAATAAAGTCTTTAAATTGTTCCCCATCCCTATTTAGCTTCCGGAGCCCTCCTTTTTTCTCCATGAGGGAGGTAATCATATTGAAATCCCCTCCCAAGATAAAGTTTGCTTTTGGGTGTCTTTCCATAAGTTTATTCAAGGATTCTAGGAAAACAAGTTTATCATCTAACCTCTGAGGACTGTAGATATTGATACAGAGGAAAGAGGAAGAGATACCTGTAAGAAGCATCTCCATGGCCAGGTAGTTCTTGCTTGCCTCAGCTGCAACTAGCTGATATCTCCTGGTGTCCCAGAAGGTTGCTAAACCTCCTTCACGCCCTTTGCTTTCTATCTCTAGAACTTCAAAATTTCTCCCTAATTTGATTCGTAGTTTTTCAATGAGATCTTTGTTGCACTTTGTCTCTTGTAAAAACAACATATTTGGATTATTTTTTTCCATCTGTCTCTTTAGAAGTCTTTGTTTATTTTGACTATTCATCCCTCTTGCGTTCCAGGATACAATCTTCATGATTAACTAGATTTTAGGAAGGATGGGTACTCACTTAACTGCTTGATCTGACCTGCATTGATCAAGATCTCCCCCAGCTCCTGCAATTGTTCTCCATTTGATTTGCGTCCTCTGCGGCGTTTGTGTACTGAACCAGAGATTTTGCCTAGAGCCGTTCTGTGTTGAAGGTTGCCTCCTTTAATGACTCCTAGTTTGTGCTTCTGTTTCTCCATGATGTCTTTTTGCCGTGCTATGAAGAGGTCCTTAACCGTTCTTATCTCTTCCTCCGGAACTGTTTCAATCCCGTTGGCTTTCCATTTGTCCACAAGAACTGATAGGTCCAAACCTGCCATAGCTAGTGTTTCATCTAGCTCCTGATCTTCACTCCCCGCTTCACTGGTTAACATCTCTGTTTCGTAGTCCGACTCCTCTGTTCTGTCTTGCATTTGGACTTCATGGCTAGGATTCCCGATTTCTTTTCCTTCCGCTTGGGGGAATTCCTGTCCTACTTGCTCTGTTTCTTTATCAGTGGGGTTCTTTTTTCCCTCTGAGTCAGTCTCCAGGTCCAGATATTCAAAAGGATTGTTGAAGAGGTTTTTCCTTGTGTCTCCTTTGACATTCTTTCTTCTGTAGGCCCTTTGCCTGTACTTTGGTTTGATAAAGTTGTTTCTGTCTTTGTTGTTCTGGGTTTTGTCTTCTTCTACTTCCTTCTGGTTCAGAGGACAGTCCCTCATCATATGTCCATGCTCATGACACTTCCGACACCTGAAGGGTATTTGCTCATAATCTAACGCTTGAAATTATTCCTCGTCCCTGTACTCCAGCCATACTCCTTCATGAAGTGCTCCGGATACATCCATTTCGACACAGATTCTTGCATAGGACGTGTATCTTTTCTGCAGGGTTGCTTCCGAAGCTTTGACAAACTTTCCAAGCTTGTCCCCTATTTGCTTCAAGGCATTCAACCCCCAGTAGTCGATCGGGAGAGAAAAGAGTCTTATCCATACTGGGACGCGAGTGAAAGATTCTTTTTCCGGGACAAAGTTCGGCTGCCAGGGTCTCATGTATAAACCTGCTGAGGCTAGAAAATACGGGCCGCCCTTGAAAACCTTGTCTTTGTCTTCAATGCTAGTGAATACAACAGTGAAAAATCCTCTTGCTCCTAGATGTAACTGCACATCTCCTTTAGGTTTCCACATCTGCCTTATCCATTGGCAGAGAGTCCTCTCCGTAGGCTAGATTCCCATGAATCTGCAGATGATGGCATGTTCAGCCATGTGCTCCCTATAGGTTTGGATTTCCGGGTCAGAGATTGTCACCCGTAAACTATCAGTTTTCTTTGGCTTACAGGCACTGCTGGTGGCCTGATGCTCGTTGGGGGTTGCGTTGGTTTCCCCCTCCTTTTCCGGCTGCTTCTTATTACTGTCTTTTTGTTCTTTGTCTGTTTGTGGTTCCGCTTCCTTCTTTCCCGAGGGCTGAGACTTCTTCTCGGTTTCCTCTTGATTGCTGCCCTTATCCTGTTCCTCTGATGTCCTGACTTCTGCAGAGAAGACAGTCTTGTCAGACATCATTGGTGTCTTCTCCTTTTTGTTTCTGTTGTTCAACAGTGAGCTATTCTGACCCTCTATTCTGAATCCTTCCTTCATGTTCTGAAGTCGTTTCTGCAGGATGACCTGTTTGAAAGTAGGGGCCCCACTGGACCCCTCTGCGCCCATCCAGTCCGACAGCAAACGCCCCTTTCGAAACAGTGCTGCCAGTCTAGATCTGTGGTTCTCCAGGCCTGTGACAGTCGCTGCCCAGGCGGAACCCTAGCTCACAACCTAAACCCTAACCTAAGATCATTTTAATACTTTCTCTTTTGTGATTATTTATCACCATGATTTATCGTAAATTTGCCCAGTCTTTTCAAATTTAGACCAAGTTTCATATGATTTCCATAGAGATTCATTTGACATTATGAATCTATAATTAAAATGTTAAAGTGAAATTATAACTCATTAACTTTTTTTTTCCCGACTCAAGGATAGTTTTAATATTAAAATGTTGAAGTGAAATTGTAACTTAAATATATTAGATTTTTTGGTGATAAATTTGAGAATTTTCAATTTTTTTTTTCAAATTTGGATTAATTTTCATATTATTTATTTGAAATTTATGAACCAATAGAAGCTAAAATTAAAATGTTGAAGTGAAATTGTAATTCAAATTCATTAGCTTTTTTGGTGACTTATGAAGATTGGTATGAGATCTAAATTTAGCATCTTATTAATTTTCATTGGTATCTAAAATAATAATGAAGGTATTAAAGTAAGAAGAAGTTAGTGTTTGCATGAGAACTATAAATACCAATGATTGTTATTTCATGGATCACATGTGACTCAATTCACTATTTAAATCTATGTTTGATGAATTATACTCTTTGTGATTAGTACTCTACATGGGCTTGTCTCACAACTCTCTTGATTCCTTGTCTCCTCCCACATCTCTCTTTAATCTCAACTTTTAGTCTACATTTCAGTGTGGCTTTCATTTTTAAATAATTAGAGAATCGTTTTGCTATTGGATGGAAATTTAAGCACTGTGAAATTTTCCAATAAGGATATTTGGGATTAGTTGGAAGACCCTTCACATGAAACTACAAATGTTGATACAAGCAATCTTATTATAATATATTTGAACAACCTTATACATACCACATGGTTACATGTTTTTTTTTCTCAAGGAAATTCATTGTCATGGTAACCAGGCTTGTGTATATTTAGGATTTTGAAGGAATCAAGCATTTTCCCATTAAATAAAACTCAGTGGTACCCATTACAACAAATATCATGACAAAATGTGTAGTCGTGGTGACCAAGCTTGTGTATATTTAGGATTTTGAAGGAAACAAACATGTTCCCATTAGATAAATCTCAGTGGCATCCATCACTACAAATATCATGACAAAATGTGTAGCTAGAATGTGGTTCTCATATTCTCTTTTCAAGTACAATTTCTTGCCTAGAACATGGAAATCCAACTATAATTAAGAGGTTTATACTAGGAAATTAAATTTTAAACCAAATTGGTAAGGTACAGGTTGTTGTATAAGAAGCAATAAGGATTTTTTAAAAGAAGTTTCAAGAAACTTTGTAAGGGAATTGTATGTTTTGACAATTCATATGAGAAAACAATTTCTTTTATCCCCTTTCTTTCAACATTAATTCTAATTCTAGCAATACTATTTTTTGGTTCTTTTCAAGAAATACATTCTAGGGAAACTCAAGAAGTGCTTCCTTTTATGTGGACTTATCCCTCTTACAGACAAGAGCGATATCCCTAGACCTTAGAGAAATATAGTAACAAACAACCAGGAATTGCTACCTTTCTCTAGACTACCATTTACTGAAACAAATACTATGATAGGGGTCACTTACTGTTTAATCAAAATGATTGATGAAGTCCCCTTTAAAGCTTTTGACCATCCGATTCTCCTTGATGCTTTATAGATCTTCCCATCTCTTCTCACAACTTCTCCATGATGTCTTGAAGGAGATATGCATAGACAGAAACATACACAAGATCAAAGAATCCAATATATAGTATAATAGATAAATGAACTAATTAACTCAATCATATATAAAAAACTAATCAATATGTAATCATAATCTATGTAGGTGATCAAGGAACCCTACAAATTATATCAACAAAGACATAATTGAGAAAAAAAAATTGCCTTTATATTAATAAAATGGAGAATAGTCTTACAACCTCGAAGCCTTGATGTTGCAAGTCCCTTCCCACAATATCCAACCCTCTCCTTGAATGAATAACTTTCCAACCTTATTTCTATAGTATAATCCTACTTCCAACAGTCCTCCTCAATCCTTAGGCCTCGGTTAGCTTTAAAGGCCAAGGAGGGGATGTTTGGGATCCATTTTCCAAGGGATGAGATCCACTATTGGTGGGATAGGGGCTCCACAAAGAGAGGGAGTAGCTCCATGATAGGATGGATCATGGCTAAATAGGCATCCATTCAAAGCTTGTTAGTCGGGATAGATACGACTAACAATGCTTCTAGAATTTACTTTTTATTTTTACATTCATTAAGTCATGTGCACAGGTCACAGTGTAAGACAAAGTGCACTAATGCGCAATTTCTAATGGAATTTTCTACGTATGCACAAAGATTGACTAGGGAACTACATAGGAAGTCAAAAATAGGGTTTTGAACCATGAGATCTAGGAATTCCACTTTCATTGGGATATTTTGGATTCTAAATTTGTAGGGGAATACTTTAGAACACATTTATAGATAGCGAAAGAGCCAAACCGATTTTCATTTGCCTAATGTGACAAAACGACGTGTAACACTTCTCCACATTTGTGGATGACATCCTTAATCGATTAGTGTGGCTAATGTATGCGGATTTAAGATGGATATATGTTGCCATAGATCTAGCCAAATTCAGAAAGACATTGGAAACAACATTTGAGCTAAACCTTTTGGCTAATTCGAGTACCACTTGACATGTTCTTTATGAGATTTTTCTTAAACGTATCCATTTTATTTCATTGCATCTTTCTTTCTTTGAGTTATTCTTTTAGCCTTTTGTAAATTTCCTTTTAGATATTATATTTTTTCCTTATATTGTTAACATGGCTATAGGAGCTACTATTGCACTCTTGTTTTATTTTTGCTATGTATTACACTAGTTGTACTTTTATTCCCATGGACATATTTCTTGGTCATTCATTGGACATTAATAAAATTATCTCAGCTTATTTAATCTACCTATTAACTATGCTTTGTGGATTATTGTTAGCTATATTTTATTAGTTTTTCTGAAAATTTGTAGATTTTCAATTTCCTTGTCTACTATTTTGGATAGAATTTCAAAATCTTGGTCACTTTTAGCTTTGTACTTGTATTTTCAGCAATCTAGAATTACACAATCCAATTAAAGAGCTTAAAGACAAATCAAGTGAGCTTAAAAAGATGACCAAGGAGTTGCAAAAAATGTAGCTCACTTTGCATACTATGCCAACCATGAACTAGTGCTGAGTAGAACATTTTCCTAACCTTATTTTTTATAGGCTATGACATATTGTATGTGTCAAGGAATAAAGACGCTACAGAGGGAGGTCTTGGTTTGGAAGAGATGGAACCCCAACACATGTAAAATGGCCAAAAGAATAGAGAATTTATACAAACATGTTGATGTAAAGATATTTGTGTATACAAGTCAAGCTTCCATGAGAAACTAGAAGCATTATTTGGATATTTTGGAGATGTAGATAAGCATTCAAGTTTGAGAACTTGTTTCTAGAGAACATCATTATATGGATATACTTTTTCAAATATTAATAAGGAATTTCTATTTTTGTGCATCTTCTTGTATAATCTTATTAAGAGGACAAAAAACAAGCCCCCAAATATGCTTGCATTTAATTTTCACATTTATCAATGTTTTTATGCTATTTTAGGATTTTCCCTTGTAACTCTAAAGGTAATGAGCAAGGAATAAAAAAAAATCATTTGAAATCCCCCCCCAAACAAAACTAATGTAATACTGAACGAAATTACAAATGATCATATGTTTTGAATCCATACCCTTTTTAAATTGATTACATTTTCTAATTAGCATTGAATATTTTGTTTTCCATAGAGAAAATTATTATTTCATACTATAAAGGTGACACAAAAAAAGGGTTGAAGATGAGGCTTACCAAAACTCATACATGTACAATAGGAGGAAACAACAACAAGTGTTATAATGTGAATAAGATTTTTTTAACTAAGTGATGGGTACTAACCATCAACATTTAGGTGCTTCCATACACTCTTTATAGGAGTTTGTAACCACCCATATTGACTTTAGTAGCAATTAATGGTACCTTTGGAGAGGCACGTTAACCCATGGAAGACAAACCTAGAAAAGTAAATGTATACCCTTGCAGAGGCACTTTAACCCATTGGAGACAAACATGGAAACGTAAATGTATAAAATGGATAGAAAAACATTGTTAGTTTGGTAAGAAAAATAAATTATTAAAACTTTTAACATGTAATTAACTCACCCTAAAACTTTTAACATACTTGTTTTATAAATTATAAATTAAAGTATCATTTGACAAATCAATGTTTCCTATATCTTTATTAAAGCATAGCACTATTTTCTGCAAATCAAATAAGGTCGATTTGCAAGGTCATCCTTGATTACAAGAAAGGCGGCCTGTGGTGGGTTCGATTTGCGGTAACATTGCAATGATTATTGTTTTCTATTTCTATTCCAGCTTTTTTGCTTTTCAATTTCTTTTTTCTTATTCATGTCTTTTTAAGATCATTTTAATACTTTCTCTTTTGTGATTATTTATCACCATGATTTATCGTAAATTTGCCCATTCTTTTCAAATTTAGACCAAGTTTCATATGATTTCCACAGAGCTTCATTTGACATTATGAATCTATTGAAGCTATAATTAAAATGTTAAAGTGAAATTATAACTCATTACCTTTTTTTTCCCGACTCAAGGATAGTTTTAATATTAAAATGTTGAAGTGAAATTGTAACTTAAATATATTAGATTTTTTGGTGATAAATTTGAGTGTAAGTCAAATGGTTGATCAAGATTATGATCTCATATTCCATTCTAAAGTATGTGAAATGAGAAAAGTAGGTTCAAGAATATTGTTATCAAGTAAAAGAAATAAAAAATATAGTATGGGAGTAATATCCCTAACATCTAATCATTAAAAGACAAATATTATATAAGTGTGAGACTACAACACCTCAAGCAACATTAAAAATATGTGAACTTTTGAGAGTGAGCTATAAGAGAAGGATGATGAAATGGAAATTTTGTGGAATATGAATTAGCAGATGAAAGTGAAGTGAATGGTGAAATTCATTTGGAAATATAAACAAAAGGTGGAGAGTTTCAAATAAGGAATAGCATAAATTTAGATGGAACAACCCTTTGATGCCCAAAGAAAAAATACTAGACAAAAGGAATCATAATCCCAAGGGGGGAAATCCC
>APFE031651546.1:0-14361 GCA_000404065.3 Pinus taeda
TATTATTATTGTTAGGTCGGCTCGGTTATATTGTGACTCCTTAGACTCCTATATATAGAAAGGAGGTTTTGTGATTTGAATCATCCAAGAATTGTTCATTTATGTAATGTAAAGGAGGTTTCCCCCTCGAAGAGGCTGAATTCTAATGCATTGATCTATCTTTTCTATCTTTTCTTGAGTTAGTTTCATAACAAACACTTTCCCAAGGACGAGAAGGAATTGGAAGTGGAGTGTACAAGCCTAATTTTCTCTTACTATGCTTTCTTGTAGCATACATTGTACATCCTTTGACATATCTGGAAACTGTCACATGCATTCTTGGCCAATAACAAAATCTTTTCAATTGAGAAACTATTTTAATTACACCAAAATGACGTGATATTAGAGAAGTATGTGCTTCTCATATTATGTTATCTCTTTTAGTTTGTGGAATGCATAACTTTCCCAAATGATATAAGAGTTGTTCCTTTACATAATAATCCAATTCTTATATATGCTTGCTATTAGTGCCCAAATCTGCCTTAGGCTGAAATAAGGCAAGACTCAAGGCCACATCAAACCACGCTCAGCCTCGTAGCTAGCCCTACGAGGACAAGAGAGGGCTCTCTCTAGGTCAAACTCGGCAAAAGATAATCGAAATAGCTCGAGATGACTGAATTGATGATTGATTTTAGGCTAGGTATGAAGTACAAAGAGTTTACAATTGAGTTTTGATAATTTTGCTGAATTCAAGGGAAAGGCAAATTTGGGTGTGGGGATGAGGCACAATTTTTGCAGAGGTCCACTTGGGGCAAGATAGGCAATTGTTTTGATGCCTTAAAGTAGGTGATATGGATAAATCGAACTGGTGAGGACTTAAGGAGAGCAAGGGTCTCAAGGATTCTCCTTAAATTGAAGAAAACATAGAAAATTAAACAAATTTAAAGGCAGAGCATAGCAAATTCATGGATTCTACCTTAACACTTCATTTGTTTAATAACAGAAGATTCAATAGAGATAATGATGCACATACACAACTTAGAACTACTGAGAGAAACACACCATTAACACATAAAGCCACATGGATCCCAAATAGTGCTACAAAACCCTGGTCTTTCCTTTGCCAAAAATGATGATAAGATATGTACAATATAGTCTCAAGCTATCCCAAGAGTCCAACCTCTCCAACCTCTGAAAATGATTGAGAAATTACATCATATAGACCATGCTAACTCCTTTCCTTGCCTCTAGGGGTCGAGCTCATCATTCTAGGAGCTGTTTGAACTAATTCTAAACAAGGAACTGAAATTAGGTAGTCAAACAACTTACCCCTATATGCTAGGAAACTAATTCATTCATTTAATTTTCACCTTTTAGTGAATGAATCCTCTAGAACAAGTACAAATGTGCCAAAATTACATCATTCATATCAAATTACATCAAGCTGGGTCAAACACCACATCAGGAGGTGAAAGTAGTCATAACTGGCTGAAATTCTGAGCTAGAAGGTGAAAATTTGACCAAAAAACCCTGTGTGCCACGCGCCTGAGCCCTATGCGCCGCGCGCTTGTCCACCTATTTTTGGGGCACTTCACGAAATCCAAATTGAACTCCGGTTGGCTGGTTGGAAATCACTAGATGTCTACTTTACAACCCAAGTTGAAGTTTTCAATTTGGTGTCCATTTGACCCTCCAAAAGTGCACTCTCCCAGAGGTACTTCCTGCTGGTGCAAAAAGTCGCAGAAAGATGATTCTCATGATGTTTTTGAGCTTTTGATCACCCAAAACTTGATGAAATGCCTTGGAAATTACTGATCATGTGTATTTCATCATGAAAAATCCAAAAATGTAAGCCACCTGTGATTTGGACCTCCCCATCTTATGGGTTGCGCGCTGAGCACGACGCGTAGAGCTAAAAAACCTGTTTCGCAAGTCAAAAATTTTGAAATGACAAAATTTTCTCCAAATTTGCCCAAATTCGGAGTGAAGTCCCTCCATCATGTATCATGCTCAACTAATGAAGGATCAGGCCTTTTGCGTTGTTTTTGCGCTTTGCTCAAACACCTTCTCAGTGAAACTTGTCCTGATGTGTGAAACAAGGGATTTTGTCGAAATGAAGCGAAATGAAGGGGATAAGGGGCTTCTAAATTCTTGGGGAAATTTTGGGAAGTAGGGAGCGATGTTAGGAAGTAGGGGAAAGTGGAATATCAGAGATCGAGTGAGGGGACGAGGTCCAAAAGGGCAAAACAGAAGCGCAACCTAGAAAATTGCCAAGTTGTGGCAAGAAACTAGGGTTTGTGCAAAAATGAGGAATTTGGGGGATCTCAGTGATTGGAAGTGTTTGATAAGGTACATGAAGGATAGGGGAAGGTGTATGAACATCTGGATACAAGTTTTGCTAATGATTTGACCATCCAAGAGTAATTGGCTTCAAAACCCTAGGAAAGGGAAATGACCTTACCTAGCCGCAACTGAAGCATGAACAAGGTGTGAAATGACCCAATGGAACCTGACATGATGATGACAACCCTATGAATGATGATAGACTCAGCCGAATAGTGACATTGACCGACACTTCGACAACTTTGAAAGGAGTGGAAGCAAACTCTAGACCTAATGCCTAGTGACCAAATTTTGCTTGAAGACTCACTGAAATGAAAAAATTTTGACTTTGACACTCTGAGACCACTTTGTAAGAGCATATTTGATCACTGGAGGAAGGCTGGAAATACTGACACTAACATTGGCTCCAATGGGGATGGTAGCTCCTTGGAGGTGCCAGGAACGACAGATCTTTGGGAGTGCAGACCAGTGCCTTCATCCATTGGGCTATGGAGTCATTATTTGAATGGATGACACAAAACATTTGACACATTTATTGAGTGAAAACTTGACTGGAAAATGACTGAAACTTGACTGAAACTTAACTCAAACCGACTTGATGGCAAACTAAAATAACTTGAAGAAACTGGCTCAACAGACGAAACACAAACGACTCATGACTGACTTAAAACAAGACTTTACAAAGATTTTGGAAAAAGGGCAGCAATCCATCAAGATTTGGAATCATGATGACAACCACCTACATACTAATGAAATATGTACAATCATGTGTAGTGAGATTTCCAATGTAACCAATCCAATAGATGTCTACATACCTAATTTCTGCTCTCACTTTTCTTGAGCAGGCAGAACTATTTACATGTAGGCAACTCACAATAAGCACTGAAACCAAAGATTATGATAACGAGCCAAGCAACATTTATCTTCTCTAGTGCTTGCAAAAGGATGCCGAAGGGATCTTGGTAATCCTGAAGCACTATCTTGTCTTGAGATCCAACAGCAAAAATACAAGTACTCCATTCATTCTGATCTGAAAGAACAATTGATTTCTGAGGGATAGGAATGCACAGAGAAGTATGTGCTTCTACCATCTGAGTGCTAGTTGTAGGTTCCTTGACCATGAGAAACCCTGGCATATTGTCTCTCTCAAGCTCATACTCCTCATCTTCATGGTCTAGGTCATTCTTAAACAAAAAGCAATCTTCAAGATTATCAAACATGACATCCTTATCATCTTTGTGAAAGAAAATATTATATATTTGCTTATCTATAAAACTGATTACAAGACCGTCATCATTTTCAAAAGAGGAAGAGATTTCACCAACACTTTCGTGACCATATGTGCATTGCAAATCTGTTGTAGCTTTGGTTGAAACAAGACCTTTCAAAAGTAGATCTATCTCATCTTTAGACAAAGGAGACAATGCCTTTTGTTCTTCTGCTTAAAGAGTAATTGTCTTCATATGACATGGCAATCAAACTATCATTTACTACTGAGTTATTGAAAGGAGATTCATCACTTACTTGCACAAAGATCTCATTCTGTTTTTCATGAACTGACTGAATTGATTCTTCATTCCAGATGATCTCAATAATAGAGATCTCCTTCATGGGATTCAGAACAAGGTTGTCTTCATCATCACGATCTGAATCTAGATTTGAAATGGCTTACTTGACTTTATCACATTTTGAAATTGAAACTTGACTTTCATGCATGTTGTCTTCTTCTATGAACAGATCTCGAATAAAACCTTCTCCTTCATCATTTTCAGCCTTGTGGCCATCTTCAACCTGCTGATCTTGATTCTGCTGCAAATTTTCCTGATCATCTTTATGCTGCTGAAATGGATTTTTATATAGGGCTTCCATGATCTCGTCATCCATGAAATTATCATCTTCGTAATATTTCTCAAGGCTTTCAATAAAAGTAGAATCATGTTTGCAACAGCCATGAACTAATTTTAATGATGGGTAAGATATTTGATATCTTTTGATGAACAGAGCATGAAAATCCTTTAACCAATAAATACATGCCAGCGGCAAATTTTCATACCAAGATTGGGCTTCGCCTTCAAGAGTGGCCAGGAATATCTTCATCAAGCAATCTTCGGGAAAATCAACCTTCAACTTGCGAATATGCATGTGAAATCTAACCAAATGTAAAGCAGCATCTTTCTTACCATCATTGTTTAACGTAGGCAGATTCCTTGACCAATCTACCTTGGGCATCTTATTCGGAAAACCTGGAATGTGATCTCGGCTCATGGGAGCGTATCTTCTCATGATTCGATCCATCTTGAAAATCTCATGGCTACTGATCTCCCTGTAGTGAAGTCACCATGAAGCATTGATTTATGGATTTTTCAGCGAATGGAGTCGCCAGGTGAATGTTTTCAGCCTTCTGATGTCTGACCGTTGTTCACCATCAACCATCAGATCTGAACTCGATACATGTACTGGGGAAATTTATAAGTTAAATGTTACGATTACAAGCTAGACCGAAGATCGACTGAAGCAACATTTATCTACTATGCACTCACAAAGCAATGTGCAGTTCAAAGGCTACCTGGCGTGACTTCAGACTCCGTCTGTAGTTGTAAATCAAATAACACTAACAAGAAAACCAGTTCATCCCCAGCGGAGTCGCCACTATGTTAGCGCTCAAATCTTCCTTAGGATGAAATAAGGCAAGACTCAAGGCAACATCAAACCATGCTCAGCCTCGTAGCTAGCACTACGAGGACATGAGAGGGCTCTCTCCAGGTCAAACTCAGCAAAAGATAATTGAAATGGCTTGAGATGATTGAATTGATGACTGATTTTAGGCTAGGTATGAAGTACAAAGAGTTTACAATTCATTTTTGATAATTTTGTTGAATTCAATGGAAAGGCAAATTTGGGTGTGGGGATGAGGCACAATTTTTGCAGAGGTCCACTTGGGGCAAGATATGCGATTGTTTTGATGCCTTAAAGCAGGTGATATGGATAGATCAGACTGGTGAGGAGTTAAGGAGAGCAAGGGGTCTCAAGGATTCTCCTTAAACTGAAGAAAACATAGAAAATTAAACAAATTTAAAGGTAGAGCATAGCAATTTCATGGATTCCACCTTAACACTTCATTTGTTTAATAACAGAAGATTGAATAGAGATAATGATGCACATACACAACTTACAGGTACTAAGAGAAACACACCATCAACACATAGAGCCACATGGATCCCAAATAGTGCTGCAAAACCCTGGTCTTTCCTTTGCCAAAAATGTCAATAAGATATGTACAATATAGTCTCAAGCTATCCCAAGAGTCCAACCTCTCCAACCTCTGAAAATGATTGAGAAATTACATCATATAGACCATCCTAACTCCTTCCCTTGCCTCTAGAGGTCGAGCTCATCATTCTAGGAGCTGTTTCAACTAATTCTAAATAAGGAACTGAAATCTAGGTAGTCAAACAACTTACCCCTATATGCTAGGAAACTAATTCATTCATTTAACTTTCACCTTTTAGTGAATGAATCCTCTAAAACAAGTAAAAATATGCCAAAATTAAATCATACATATCACATTACATCAAGCTGGGTAAAACACCACATCAAGAGGTGAAACTAGTCATAACTGGCTGAAATTCTGAGCTGGAAGGTGAAAATTTGACCAAAAAACCCTGTGCGTCGTGCGCGTGAGCCCTATGCACTGTGCGCCTTTCCACCTGTTTATGGGGCACTTCTCGACATCCAAATTGGGCTTAGGTTGGCTTGCTAGAAATCTCTGGTTGTCTACTTTCCAACCCAAGTGGAATTTTCCAATTTGGTGTCCATTTGACCCTCCAAAAGTGCATTCTCCCAGAAGTACTTCCTGCTGGTGCAAAAAGTGGCAGAAAGGTGATTTTCATGATTTTTTTGAGCTTTTGATCACCCAAAACTTGATTAAATTCCTTGGCAATTGTTGAGCATGTGTATTTCATCATGAAAATACAAAAATGTAACCCACTTGTGATTTGGACCTCCACATCTTATGGGTTGCGTGCTGAGCGCGACGCGTAGAGCCAAAAAACCTGTTTTGCAAGCCAAAAATTTTGAAATGACAAAATTTTCTCCAAATTTTCCCAAATTTGGAGTGAAGACCCTCCATCATGTATCATGCTCAACTAATGAAGCCTCGACCAAAACTCGAAGCGGATCAGGCCTTTTGCGTTGTTTTTGCGCTTTGCTCAAACGCCTTTTGAGTGAAACTTGTCCCGATGTGTGAAACAAGGGATTTTGTGGAAATGAAGCGAAATGAAGGGGATAAGGGGATTATAAATTCTTGGGGAAATTTTTGGAAGTAGGGGGGGATGTTAGCAAGCAGGGGAAAGTGGAATCTCAGAGATCGAGTGAGGGGAAGAGGTCCAAAAGGGAAAAACATAGGCCCAACCTAGAAAATTGCCAAGTTGTGGCAAGAAACTAGGGTTTGTGTAAAAATGAGGAATTTGGGGGATCTCAGTGATGGGAAGCATTTGATAAGGTACATGAAGGATAGGGGAAGGTGTATGAAGATCTGGATACAATTTTTGCTAATGATTTGACGATCCAAGAGTAATTGGCTTCAAACCCTAGGAAAGGGAAATGACCTTACCTAGGCGCAACTGAAGCATGAACAAGGTGTGAAATGACCCATTGGAACCTGACATGATGATGAAAACCCTATGAATGGTGATAGACTCAGCTGAATAGTGACATAGACCGACACTTGGACAACTTTGAAAGGAGTGGAAGCAAACCCTAGACCTAATGCCTAGTGACCAAATTTTGCTTGAAGACTCACTGAAATGACAAAATTTTGACTTTGACACTCTGAGACCACTTTGTAAGAGCATATTTGATCACTGGAGGAAGGCTAGAAAGACTGACACTAACACTTTCCATGACTTAAAGTTGCATATACATCATTAAAATCTACATCTTGAGCATATTGTTCAATGTAACTTTCATGCATTACTGAGTTATGCTTAAGTATGGTAGATGCATTTATGATTGGTCTTGACAACATATCTGCAACCTTATTGTGTATGCCCTTCTTATATCCGATGACAAAATGAAATTGTTGTAAGAAACCCATCCACCTATAATGTCTTGATTGCTGCAATTTAGTTTGTGAGTGAAAATATTGAAGGGGTTGATGATCTATATGTATGATTGTTTCTTTACCCATTAGGTAATGTTTCCATTTTTTCACACCTTGTACTAATGCATAAAATTCTTTATCATATGTGGGATAATTAACTACTGCAAAAGTAAATGTCTCATAATGATAGCATATGGGTTTTCCGTGTTGCATCAAAATGTATATGTAAATTAATAATTTTAGTGTAAATCTATAACCCACAAATTTCTTTTTTAATAAAAATTATTAATAATACATATATATATAGATATATATGTATTCACCAAATTATCATCTTGTATAAACTAGTTTAAAATAATAACAATCTCATTATCATTAGTAGAGCTAAATATCAATTTAAAAAATTTAATGATAACAAAGATAAAATTTATATAATAAAAGATTCATAAAAATATTAGCTACATGACGCAGGAGGTTGATTAAAATAAGGTGGTAGTGTTAAAAATAAACTATTGGTTACTTTATAACCAATCAGATGTGTTCAAGTAGATTCCGTACATGGATTACCTTATCCTGAGGGTCCCACATTTCCCCTAAACATGTTTACTTTCCATTTTTAAACAAGCGCTTCAATATAAGCCGTTGATCTCCTCTCTCTAGATCTAACGGACATCACTCGGCCGGATCAACAAAACAATCCAATGATCATGCACCGTTGATCAAAGCACATTTGATCCAATGGTTAATAGTGATATTGGACAAGATATTTGTGCAATGTTTAACTGCCCTTACGGAGCCGACAAGGAATATAAATCCTTGATCTATAAATTTTCGGGTCCGATTTTAAAGTTAATGTTCAATCACTTCATGACCCAATATCTGTTGGATATAAGAGGCTATCAAATTTATGGCTTGCAGGACTTCAACTAGGAAATGGTATAAAACGACCTTAACTCCCACAGTTGGCTATTATCTAAGAGGTTGAATATGAGATCAACAGCTATGAGTGAGTGTGGGACTTCAGCCATGATCAAGAAAATTTGTACTCTCCTACCCCCACAGTCGCTGGTCACCATCAATCTAATAGATATGTCAATCTAATGATCTAGATCTATTCCTCTACCATTCTTCTTCCACCATTAATACTAAATGACTGTGATTAACACATAAACACTGAGATTTACAATTAAAGTGTGAATACAGAGAAAATACCGAGTTAAGTTTCAGAATGCAGATACACAGAGGTAAATGAGAGTCTTTACCAGGATTAACACACATTTGCACACTGAATCAATTCTTTCAATATAATAGTAGTTACAGAGCCTTGGCCCTCTCAGCTCAATTATAGCAATTTATATGACCTCTGTCTCAATCTCAAACCCTATCTATCACTCAACTCTCACCTCTCACTAAATTGTCAATCATCTCAGCTAATCCCTTTCCATTACATTTTCTTCTCTTTTATGAGTCAAATCCTATTCTAACTGTACTAACAACTCGATCTCTATTTTAATCAATCTAATAATAAAATCTTTCTTTTAAGCTCTATTACACACCTACAATAACAACTTATCCATTAGTCTAAAATAACACATTTTTCTAATTATTACAATAATGCAGTAAAGATCATTTTCTAGAGATCCAACCCTCTCTACCAAAACTGAATTTTGACCACTCAGGTTAGTGAAAATCAACTCATTTAGCCACAACATGTGAATAAACCATCACATTGTTGGCTAAGTCCTGATGCTCCTACATCACACTCCCAGGAAAGAAAAGAATCATCCCTTACAATTTCAGGGTTTACTCCATACTTCTGCAACTCTCTTGTTGTCAACCAACTAGAATCCTCCATTGGTTGTCCTTTCCATTTGAATAGATATTGAAAATAAATCTATCCTCTTATTCTTTTGGATAATTTTCTCTCCAAAACAGCTTCCACCTCTCTCTTAACTGTCTTTGGCATTTATTCTTCCCAGTTCAAATTTTGAACTTCATCTTCTATAGTTTCCTCCTATAGCTATGTCTCTATCTCTTTGTATGGATACAAATCTGCAACATTGAATATAGGTGATATTCTAATCCCTTCTAGCAATTCAATTTCATAAGCATTAGTTGAAAACTTTCTTACAATTCTACATGGTCCTATCTTTTTAATTTTTAGTTTATTATAATTCTTAGGAAGAAATATTTATTTTCTCAAACACACCATTACTAAATTTCCCACTTGGAATTCTTTCTCTCTTATTTCCATATCTAGTATCTGTTTGTATTTTCCAGTGCTTTCCTACAATCTGCCTTTGACATCTTCTTGTGGTCGCTGCATCCGCTCCGCAAACTTTTCAGCTTTTAAACTTCTTGTCTCATGTTTACCCAAAATTTTGAGCTGATACACACCCCATGGATCATCCCGAAAACAATATGAAATGGATGCATTCGAGTACTTCAGTTTGGAGTGTCATTATAAGCAAACTCAACCTGAGTTAATGCTAAATGCCACTGCTTAAGATTTTTATACACTAAAATTCTCAATATGTTTTCCAAGCTTACGTTACTAAGTTCGGTCTTAATCCAACTTTGTGAGATGGTATGTTGAAAATCAAACTAAGGTTAGCACCTAGTTCTTCCAAACGGGTTTCTCTGGAAAAGAACCTACAAACTTTGTATCCTATTAGAGACAATACTTACAGGCAATCCATGTAATCCATACATTTCATGAAAAAAATAGATTAAGCAAATGTGGTTAATATCACTAGTCTCCTTACATGGCAATGAAATGTGCCATCCTTGGAAAATCTATCTACCATAAAAATAAATGGAATCACTCCCCCTTTGAGTTTTTAGGTAATCAACCCCAAATCAAAATCCATGCTAACTGCAAGTCCCATGGTTGGTCTGATATTGGCAGTGGATGGTACAATCCTGTATTCCTAGCTTCCCCCTTTACATGCCTGAAGATATTCCTGCACTTCTCAACAAATCTCATTAGACATCATTCTACATCTATTGAGCCAATAGTTAAAAAGTATTATACCTCTGGCAAAGTTTTTGTCTTGGTCCCAAAGTGACGAGAATGATCCTCCACTAAAATTTCTCCTTATTATGTTTCCACTCATAAGAACATTTGGAATGCCACCATCTTGTTGCTTTAAACAATAAACCCTCCTTGGATAATATAATCTAACCACTAACTTCTATTATGAACTATTGGATTTTGTACTGCTGTATAAATATCTTTGAAATCTACATCATCTTTATACATTTCAACCATTTCTTCAAATCCTACAACACCAACTTTTAATTGTTGCACAATGAAATTTACCCTGCTTAAAGCATTAGCGACTTTGTTCAACTTACCACTTGTGTGTTTTATCTCAAAAGTAAAGCTCTGCAAAAACCCTACACACTTGGCATGTTTCTGATTCAATATTGGTTGGTTGGTTATGAACTATAATGCATGATTGTCTGAATACAATATAAACTCCTTTGGTAGAAAATAATGTCCCGATTTTTTTAAGGCTTGTACAATAGCATAAAATTCTTTATCATAAGAAGAATACTTCTTCTTAGCATCATTTAATTTCACATTGAAGTGTGTCGTTGGTCTCCGTTCCTGTCTCAAAACTGCTCTAATTGCAACTCTGTTAGCATCTATTTCAACTTGAAATACTCTTTCAAAATCAGGTAAAGCTAAAACTGGTTTCTCTGTGATTTTCCTCTTTAGTAACTTAAAATTCCTATCTGCTACTTCTGTCCACATGAATGGATGATTAGTCTCCTTAATTGTTTCAAGAATTAGTGCACAAATCTGACTAGAACCTCCGATGAATTTCCTATAAAGACTTGGAAGACAATGAAAAAATCTTACCTCAAATATATTCCTTGGAATAGGCTAGTTCCAAATTGCTTGGACTTTCTCTAGATCCATGTTCAACCCTTATTGAGAAACTACAAATCCCAAGTAAATTAGTTCGTCTTTCATGAAACTACATTTGTTCATATTTATCAGTAGTTTCTCTTTTTGCGGAGTTCTTAAAACCAATTTAAGATTCTCTAGATGTTCTTCTTTACTTCAACTAAAAACTATAGTATCATCAAGATAAACAATAACGAACTTGCCTGCATATTCCTTCAAGACTTCATTCATCAATCTCATAAACATGCTAGGTTCATTAGCGAGTCCAAAAGGCATCATTAACCACTCATACAACCCATTGTTTGTTTTAACTGCAGTCTTCCATTCATATCCTTCTCTAATTCTTATTTGATGATATCCACTCTTCATATCTATTTTAGTAAAATACTTTGAACCACTCAAACAATCCATCAAATCATTCATGTTTGGTAAAGGAAACCTATACTTGATAGTGATCTTCTTTATGGCTCTGGAATCTGTACACATATGCCATTCACTTCCTTTCTTTGGACTAAGTAGTGTTGGTACATCACATGGACTAAGAGTCTCTCTAATTAGTCCCTTATCCATTAGTTCTTGCACTTGTTTTCCACCTTTTGCGTTCCCTTGAGGAGTTAATTGGTATGTTGCTTTGTTTGGAAAGCTTGCTCCTTGTATTAGATCAATATGATTACTAATACTCCTGATTGGTGGCAATGCATTTGACAAATCATCCACAATAATATCAGCAAAATCATTCAATAGAATTTTGATTCCTTCACGTAAATCATCTAAGTTTGTGGAAGTCAAAATTACCTTAGGTCTCCCTATGATAGAAAAATGTATTTCTCCACCTTTTCCAACCTCTTGCAACAACTCCTTTCCACTCATTAGCATAACATTGTTTCCAGCTGCTCTTTTGTCATATTCATCCTTCAATGGCAGTAATGTATGTTTATTTCCATCCTTCTCCAGAGTATGATTATTTTTCCTCCCATCATGAATAGCTTTCTGACCAAACTACCATGGTCTTCCCAACAATACATGACATACATCCATTGGCATTACATCACACAATATCACATCTTTATAAGTACCAATCTATATCTCTACCTTGCATTGTTTTGTCACAATAATCTAATGTCCTTTCTACAACCATGACACTTTGTAAGGAGTAGGACGTACGTTCTTCACTAATCCTAGCCTGTCCACCATCTTTGTAGAAACAAGGTTATCAATGCTTCCACTATCAATTATCACTTTACAACATTTGCCTTTGGATTTGCATGTAGTTCTGAATAACCTCTTCGTCTGGGCTGGTTCTCTAGTCTCTTTCTCTACCTTAAGCAATGCCCTTTTCAACTACAAGGATTCTCCTACTTCAAGAGATTATTCCTTTTCTATAATTGAAGGTGTTTCTTGATTTGCCTTAGCCACATTCACATTCCTCTAACTTGTTTTTCTATTATGAGGACAGTCCCATGATCCACTTCCCCATTCTCAACATGTGTAACACTCAATATCTCTTCCTCGACCTCTTCTTCTCAGTGCAAATCTTCCTCTATTAAAATATCCCCTCTGTTGTGGTCTACTACTTGAACTTCCTGCTTCATTCTAATGTTACTGAAACCTTGGTCTGGTATTTCCTCTACCTCTTACTAAAATTTTCCCTCTATTCCTCTAATTTTGTTTCCTCAACATCTTCTCTTCTACCTTCAAACCTGCTTGATAGGCATCTTCAATGGTCTTCAGACTCAACAAGCTAATCTCATCCTATATGTCATATCTTAAGTCATTGATATATCTGACTACCTTTTCCATGTCATCCTCTGCATGTCCTACTCTAATACTCAATATATAAAACTCTTCTGTATATTTTTTAACAAACATTCATTTTTGCTTTAAATTTTGTAACTGTTTGAAAATATTTAACTGGTAATGTTTGGCATAAATTTAACTTTCATTTTACTCACCATTTTGTTCCATTTCTTAATCTTGGACTTTCCTTTTCTTGTTCTCGATGTTTGTAGTTCATACCACCAAATAGCTGCATGACCCTTCAATCTAGTAAATGCAAATTTCACCTTCTTTTTGTCATCAACCTCCTCATAGCCAAAATATTTGTCCAATGAACTGATCCAATCCATTAGCTCTTCTACATTGAGACGCCCTTCATACATAGGAATTTCCACCTTTGGTTTTCCACCTACTTTAACCAACATCTAGATAACTTTGGAAGCTTCATTATCCTCCTCTTCTTCTTCCTCAGAAGATTCTTTTGTAGTAGTAGCCACTCCTTCATCAGGTGTTCTCCTTTGAGCAATCTCCATTGTGTCCATCCTTGTACATAGACTCGGATCTCCTCCACCACAACTACATTTGCTTCAGGTCTTCCTCCATCTATGCTAGCTCCCCTCCTCGGTAGCATGTTTATTACAATCAAATCAATCTCTCTGATCTGATACCAAAAAATAATGCAGGAGGTTGATAAAAATAAGGTGGTAGTCTTAAAAATAAATTATTGGTCAGTTTATAACCAATCATATGCATTCAAGTTGATTTTGTACGTGGCTTACATTATCCTTAGTGTCCCACCTTTCCCCTAAACACGTTGACATTCCCTTTATAAACAGTCGCTTCACTCTACTCTGTTGATCTCCTCTCTCCATATCTAACGATCATGACTTGCCCTGATCAACAAAACAATCTGGCGATCGTCCACCATTGATCAAAGCGCACTTGATCCAATGGTTAATAGTGATATTGGATGAGCTACTTGCGCAATATTTAACTTCCCTGATAGAGTTGATCAGGAATATAAATCCTTGATCTATAAATTTTCGTGTCCAATTTTGAAGTTAAGGTTCGATCACTTTATGGCCCGATATCCATTGGATATAAGAGACCATCAAATGTACAGCTTGCGGGAATTCAACTAACACATGGTTTAAAATGACCTTAACTCCCATAGTTGACTATGATTTAGGAGGTTGAATATGAGATCGACGACTAGGAGAGAGTGCGGGACATCAACGATGATTAA
>APFE031651565.1:24688-52138 GCA_000404065.3 Pinus taeda
ACAATGCTTCAAAACCAATCCCAATACCTCTTTCTCAGCTATTTCCTCTGTCACTATGCTTTTTCCAGTGAAACTGCGGCATTCTCGTGGTTCGTCGCATGGATTGGGGCCGCTTCAAACTCTAATGCCATCTAGGTTGCTGAAAAGCTAGTAGAGTGCATCGGCCTTCCAAATTTTACTCAAGTGCATGCAAGAGCACATGCAGATTTGCCAAAGGAAACTACAGTCATGCTTGAGCCTGCTACTGAAGATGACTGGGAGATATTAGAACTTAATGCAGATTTTGCTGAAGAACATCTCTTGAATCAGGTTGGCATTGTACAAGAAGGCTTAAGATTTCCATTGTGGTTACATGGGCATACTGTTATCACCTTTTGTGTAGCTTCAACTGAACCTGAACAATTGGTAGTGCAATTGGTTCCAGGAACAGAGCTTGCGGTGGCCCCAAAGCAGCGCAAAAGGGACCTGTCTTCAAATATAACTGAAGCAGTTAAATCTCATGATAAAAGTGTCACCACCAAGGCATTATTGCGAGTACAAGAGCTAGACAGAAATGTGGTATTAATATTCAATCTTTGCACTATATCTCTGCTCGTGTAGCTACAATAATCAATAATTTGTCCATTTTAGCTATGAAATTTGACTTAGAAATAACGAGAACCTGAATGTTGATTTCTTGCACATAGAGAGATTCACAAATCAAGGTTTTCAAACCATCCATTAGCAGTCCCTTTCGGAAGCCTGAAACATCATATACAAACTTAATAATCAATCACTCATTGACTTGTCTCACCTGCGGATTTTTTTGTTAAATTGAGATGTTCACATGTCAGGCAGGTTTTCAAGGCATTTATCACCAATCCATTTCAGAAGCCTGATACATTGTCCACAAACTGAACAACGATTTATTTACTTGTCTCACTTGCATATGATTGAATTAAACAACACTATCAACACCCAACTCAGGAACCAAAAATTGGTTATCGGGAATGGGTATCACCACGCTTCCGCTACGCAACCGAGGTTACATGCTCTTCGAACAGCAAAATTGTTGAGAAAAACAGGGGTAATGTATAGACACCTTGTTTGTGAGAAGAATGTCACTGATATTAAAGATCGTGGCATTCATCAACGGAACACTGCTCTTGCCCACATAGAGCAACATCAGCTTGATGGCATTGTATATTTCGCAGATGATGATAATGTGTACACACTTATCAAAGTTGCAAGGATCAGTGATGCACCATTTCGAAATTCACAGGAGTCATTTCAAATGGAGATACATGGATCGCGTGTGGTTCAAGCAGCTGACTCACTTTTGAAGCTTGTCTCTGAACTAAAGCAGACCGCTGTTTTCTCTGACTTTGCATCTTTAACTGAGCATGTTGAGCAACGTGTTCAATTGTTTGAGAAACAATGTGATGAGACAGACCAGCTTCTTGCTACAGTAGGTGAACAGGCTGCTGCAAGTTTAAAAGAGCTCGAGAGTCATTATTACTCTTCAGTTCACAGGTCATCTGAATGACTTTTAGCACCGTCTGACTTGCAACAAATTGAAATTCCCCAAACAGTCATTCGACCCGAGTGAGGCGTCAAGACGGCAGACCCAGCAAGACGATGCATCGAATCTCATTGAAAAACGCAAAAACTTCCAAGCATAAACTTCCAACGAGACGCCATATTTCCACAATTTTTTTCCAGTTAACCAGAGATTTCGATGGTTTTAACCTCAGGTTTCGGGTGAGCCTGTTTGGGGACTGCTTATTACAGCGTTTTATCAGACAACGTTAGAGAGACAGCGTTTTAATGGATTAAAAAGGTGTCAAACAGCAACAATAGTCCGCTAAAATCATTTAACACGGCTCTGGAATCACTTAACAGACATATGAAACAACATATCACTTCATACCACGGCTCTGGAATCACTTAACAGCTCCATCAAACAGCTCAGCGTATGGCATATACCGGGCAGCAGCTTAATTCGAACAACGTTTGGGCCTCCAGCGTTTCAACAGCTCCATCAAACAGCGTTTCTTTTTTTTTCCTTGATATCCGCTCAGCGTTACCTTCAACCACCCGTTTCACTCTCTCAGAAGTTTGGTATGCAGCTTTCAGACCTGGCAGCGTTTCAGTAATGTCAGAACAGGTGACAGACCAGCGTTTAGTAATGAGGTGCAGCGCAGGTGTGGCAGAGGCAGCGTACCGTATGGAGCAGGTAATGGAATATGGAGCAGATGTAATGATGCTCTTTTTCCTTTTAAACGTTTATGACGGTCAGAGGTATTCAGAAGAACAGGGAGGCAGATTTAAAAAGGCCAGCTATCAAGGCAACTACACAGGCCACACATCAATGGCTCTGATACATGTTAAACAGACATGGTGAGCGAGAAAAATAGAAAAGATAGGCATGCATTACAATTTATTAAACAATAGATGTACATTTATAGTACAATATGGTGACCGTGGAATTCACATCCCAAGGTCCCTTGGATACTTATCTTTTCGGCTTCCACACTAACCATTAGGATTAGGTGTCAACACGTGGAACCTGATTTCCCCATGGTCAGAAGATCATCCTCAAAGAGAAGGTGGGTGATTGGGACCAAATTGGCAATGAAACCCCCGAAGATAAGCCCACTATATTGCAAAAAACCTTGAATCTTCTGCTAAGGCCATCCATGATGGTGATAAATAAAAGAGGAGATAAGGCACAACCCTATCAAAGACCACGAGATGCCATAAAAAGATCAGTGGGTAGGGCGTTGATAATAATGGCAAAGGAGGTTGATTTGATGTAGGATTTTATCCAACCAATCATGATGGAGATGAAGCTAATTTTTCACAGTGTCATCCAAAGGAGTTCCCAGTCAATTGAGTCAAAGGCTTTGGGAAAATCAATTTTCATGAGGCAAACATCCAAATCTATGGATTTGATGGAATGGAGACATTCTTGGGCAATAGAGACAACGTCATGTATCTAGCGTTGTTTTAAGAAACCAAATTGTTTCGCTATGATATACATGGCTAAGGTTTTGGATATGAGTTTTTAGGTGGATTTTCACAAAGAAATAGGTCGGAAATCTGAGAAAGATTCAAACTTGTTGTGCTTCTAGATCAGTGAGATGAAGGTGGCATTGGTGGCCCCAAAAACCCAACCATGGATTCCGGATTGTTCCACCATATCAGTAAGCTCATCAATCATAATATCTTGGAAGTGAAGGAATAGTTTTGAGGTCCATCCATTTGGGCCAAGACTTTTTCCTCTTCCTAATTCTTTCAAAACCAAGATGACTTCCTCCTTAGTGACTAGGCGTTCTATGTATTCAAGGGCTTCCTTGTTTGTTGCAGTGGGGTAGAAATTGCACTGTTCGAGTTGTTTTTTGAAAGAGATCTCAGCCCTAGCTTGGTAGATTCTGTTGAAATGTTTGAATGCCTCCCCTTCAATATCTTTATGATCTATAAGCAGGTTTCCAGAGTCTAATTTGATGCTCCAAATATGGTTTTTTTCCCCTGCATGTAATCTGATTATGAAAGAATTTGCTATTTTTATCTCCATTTTGGATCCACATGATACAGATTTCTTGTTGCAATGCTTCAGCCTTTCAGAGCAGTAATTCTGATATGTGACCTTCCAACTATAAAATTTATGTTTTCTGAGTAGCAGAGAAGTATTCCAAGTCGTTAGGGACCTCGAGCACTTTAATTTTTTCTGCAATATTAATGAGTTCCTGTAGCAAGTCCCTACTTTTTTTCGTGCCCATATTTTAGTGGTTAATTTAAGTTTACTGAGTTTATGATTAATTCTATCCATGTGTTTAGAGTTCGAATTCATATCATTCATGTTCCAGACAATTTTAACTAGGTCGATATAATCTGCCTCTTTAAGCCAAAAATGGTTGAATTTGAATGGTGGAGCCTTGTCCTGGTGTGATCTCGACCACTGCAACAAAATGGGAAAATGATCTAATATCTTTGAAGGAATAATGGAGGATGTTAGATCCTTCAGTCTACTAGCTGTGTATTCGTGGACAATGAAATGGTCCAGTCATTTTGCAATTCCCTCAGTACCTGAGCGGCCATTTTTCCAATTCGGTCCAAGAGGATGGGGGATGATGTTCCTGGGATGTTTGTCCTTAAAAAAGATTTGGAAATGGTCCTCCAATGGATCAGGACAACGATTGTGACCCCAATATTCTATTACACCTGTGGTGAAGTTTAGGTGCTCAACCAGTATAATGGAACTAAGGTCGAGAAGCCCACTTTGTTTTTCCTTATTCCAGAAATATTTGCAGCGATCATATGGTGCATAAATATTGATGATGTGGATTCGATCTCTATTGCCATGTCTAACTCCAGTCATAAGGAGTCCCACTGAGGAGTTGTATGCTTTAAATTTGTAGATGCCTAGATTCCACGTAGTTTCTAGTCTGCCAGATAAAACGGTGGCATCAGAAGCGTAAATGTGCAATTTGGGGCAAATGTTTGTAGATGTGCCCAATTTGTCTCCCTGCAGGTCATAGTTTCTTGTAGTAGCACAATTCTAGGTTTATGTATGTCAATTATATTCTAAATAGATCATCTTTAGGTGTCGATCCCAGACCCCTGACATTCAGGGATATTATGGTCATTAAAGGAGGTAAAGTTCGGGTGGTTTAGCTCTAAGAACCTGAGATTTTGGAAGGTTGACATTCAGATGTGCAACTAGGGGGGGATGGGGGGGCGGCGCAGGGGTGTTGTGGATCAGGATGGCTAGAAATGATTGATAAGGTTGGTAGGAGCAATAGAGCAGGAATATATATTTTTATATTTGATCTCGAGTTTTCTTCTGGTGGTGACATTTTTCTGCGTAGCAAGGCAAGGTGGAGAATTTTCAACATCAAAGAAAGATATTTTAATGGTCAGAGGTTCCATGGAGAATTTTTTTTCTTTGTATAGAACTTCCAACTCCATGTCTTCAGAGAAAGGTGTGAAAGTACACCCAGATGGCGCCCCAAAATTGATAGGGGAGGAGAGTTCCGGATCAACAATCAATTTGGGAGAAAACAATGGGACATGAGTTTTGGGAGATTGTTGTAGTAGGGTCAACAGGGATTGAGAGGTGGAATGTAAGGTGGATTTGATAATGGGATTGATGGAGTGGGGGGGAGCTAGTTTAAGCTTGTGTGAGAGATGTAGGGGTGGGGATTTCACTAGCAGGGTCATGTGCACTGGGGAGTTTATCAACAGGGGGTTCGTATTTAGTGTGGGGATGTAGGTAGTGGAAGGTGGTTTAGGAGAGGGAGGGGATAGTATACTAGCCTTTTCATGGAGGACAATATTGTTTGCTTTATATATCATGCTTCTTCCAACAGTTTGTCGATGTGGTCATTTGTTCTGGCCATGACAATCAAAGCAATAAAAAATAAGGTGTCTCGTCCTATGCCATCAAAGACATCTAAAAGGAACCACCCAGAAGTAAAAAAATTGTTTTTGCGAACATGGCCCCCAGTATATGTCAATATGTTCTGGGAGTCCCCCTATAAAATATTTCTCAATTAGAACCCATGAAGTATGCTTGTTCGTGCCCCTGAGATAGGCTTAATCTAAATAGTAGAGCTTTCCAATAGTGTTTGCAATATTTGAGATTTCTTTTCTAGTCCATAATTCTAGGGGTAGTCTTGGGAGCTTCATCCATATTATCTTCCTTCTTGGCACCTTCGTAACAGGATCGAATCTAAATGTCTATCATTGTAGTGATAGAAAATCCCTCCCATGAACCCAAGGACATGCTGCAATTTGGGATGCATCCTCTGAAGATTTGAGATGAAAAGCGAACCAACCGCTTTACAGTGTGTTGAGGAGAGGACGGTATTTGATAATGGGAATCCACCATATATCCATCCATTTTCAAATTTGTATTTTATTCAGATTGACATAAACCCACAAACCAGCCAAAACCATATTTTTTAGCTTAATAACTTCCTCCCAGTAGCCATCGGCCTCAAAGCACCAGTGCAGGAAGCTGAGTGGCCACTTTGATGGCCCTATGTTTCTGTTTGTCTGAGGAATATTTCTTGTTTTTATCAGGCCACTTCGGTTGTCGAGACACAATTCCGATGGATGGAGTAATTATTGAGGTTTTAGAGTGGACGTATTATTCTTCTACTTCTATTGTAATATCTATTAACTATTCAACCTTAGGGGAGGATGGGTATCGGAAATCCATTGTTTCTCATACCAAACAATTTGGGTAGGTGTCAGTGGGTGATTCAGGTGAATCTTGATAAAGTACCAGTGGCATGGTAAAAGGTTCAAAACTCAAAGTGGCAGAATTTGGATAATCTTAGTATCAGATCAAAGTGCTTGTATCATGATTCCAATGGTGTGAACGACACTCAAATTTGAGTTCATATGAAGAAGTTAGAGAAAGTCAAAGATCAAGTTTGACTTGTCCAGATGGCAGGAGGAGATGACATGGCAAAAGTCTCAGCGAATGGGGAAGCGCCAAGTGGAAGGCTGCCATTGGTCCTGCATATCACACATCACAACAAGGAGAAGAAGCGGCTTAAGGAAAACCGGCCCTAGGCAATTTGCGATGCGATAATGGCATATCGCAATCGAAAAAAGGCAAAGTGTTAGGAATCGGTCCCAGATAGAGCCAGTTGCGATGTGATAAAATCGCAATCGCAGATCACAATGGAAGCAGTCGAATGGGGTATCACTTGATCTCTGTTGATTGCAATTTACGATGGGATTCTAACCCGATATTTTATACACTGGATTTCATAACCCCAGTGGGTCCTCTATTATCGCAATTGTATGGACTTTGATATCTGTTGTGGGGAAGCACCGATTGCGATTTGCAATGGGGTTCCTAGATACGACACTTTATATGTTATATTTCATACTCCCGATGGGTCCAGCGTATCACAGAGTGCTTGTTGTTTGGGCTTGGGTCTCACTGCCGATTGCAGGGAATGCCAATAGTCATGTCACTGAGTTAAATACATAGTTTAAAGGAGTTTCGCCATATTTGTAAGGTTGTTTCCATGTCTTATTTAGGCCTGAGAACCTTTGTTGGGAATAAATCCTGCCTGCTTAACATATTCTATGGTTCGAAATTGCCCAGGTATTGAGGGATTTGCCGCCATGCTTATATAAAAAGCCATTTGTGTCGGAAGAAGGTAGAGGGGATCCACATAATAGTTCAAAAGCATTGCACACAACAGACACTGACCTAGAAGTAGGTCGGGACCTCGTCTTGAGCAGCAAGGAGTCTCCAAGAAGTGGTAGAAGGCCTGATTATCCAAATTGGTTGTTTGGATAGGCATTTTTTCATGATTTTTCACCAGGATTTCAGTGGTACTATCTGTTTCTGAAGTTGGGATCTCCATTCTTCATCCATCTTCCAGCTTGGAGGTATAAGGATTATAAAGAATGTTGCTTGTACTTTTATCTCTTTTTATGTCACTTAATGAATGAAGGCCTCCCCATGAGACGTAGTCCAAATTGGACAAACTATATAATCAAATATTTGTGTCATGGTTTCTTGCTTATCGTGTTATTTCCACATTGCTTTATGTGCTTTTAAGTTCCATGGTTTATAAGCTTTGTTTCATGTAATTCTGATGCATCTATAAGAAAAATATCTTTGATCAAGCTTGGTATCATAGCAGGGCTTTATTGATGCGAATTCCATGAGTAAATTCTAACCCGGAAAAGTTGTGGAAAGGAGAAGGAATGCTTAAGTCCTTTGATCGTGAAGTAGGATGTGCATAACGAAGAAGAAACATGGCTAATGAAGAAACTTGTTGGGAAGAGGAACACAATTTCCGTAAGGTATACTACAATATGGTAGAGAAAGTGGACAAGTTGTTTTTAGAGTATAAGAAGACACTTGGGCATGAGAAGGAAGGTGTCGATGATAATAGATTAGAAAATCATGAAGGTGGTGGACAAGAGCCTCCTCCCTATCCTTCTTCAAGAGATAGTTATCATCACTCTAATTGCGATTCCAAACATACATCTAAGAAACTGTTTTTTAAGTTAGATGTAAATTTTGACTTGCCCATGTACAATGGAGAGTGTAGTGCAAAAAAACTTAATAATTAGATAAGACAAATAGAGGTTTACTGCCGGATCCAACAGATTGAAGAAGATGAGGAAAAGGTCCAGTTAGCATCTCTTCGGCTGATTAGCACTGCTCTCGTTTGGTGGGAGAGAAAGTTGTAGAAGGGCAGCAAAAAGTCGAGTAACCTTCTTTCATATTGGTCTAGTTTTATTTCTGCATTGAAAGACCAATTTTACCCTTTGGGTTATAAACAAAAGGCACTTATGGAATGGAAATATCTAAGGCAAGGTAAAGGCAAAAATGTGTAAATCTTCACTGAAGGATTTCAGAAACAAGCATTAAATCTGGGCATCTCATTAGATTCACCCGAGACTGTAATTAAGTATGTTGGTGCACTACATAGTTACATAAGACACTCACTGTTATTGTTCAAGCCCACTACAATTGATGTGGCCAGCGTAAAGGTTATTCATATTGAAAGCCGAGGCAAGAATGACATAGATGATTGAGCCAAGAAAACACCATTCAAACCTCAGCATGGCAAATTCCAGAAGAAAGGCAAGGGGAAGGATAAAAAGATTGTCACAGCTAAGAAAGGGGATGAGCAAAATTGTCTTACATCCATTGCAAGAATGATGGTCATGACGAGGACCACTATTGGAAGCTGCATCCGAAGCTGAGATGAAAGAGATTCAATGGAAAGGGGAAGCAAAAGACAGTGGCAACAATGCAGGACTTTGGATTAGATTCCAACGATGAGACATTGATCACAGTCGTGGGCGCAAAAGGTACTCTTTCTATTAATGATAGTTCTGATTCAATTGCAAGTACTAGTTCTTTGAATGAACCTGTAAGTCATCAATGAAAGAGAATTGAATTATTCCACATTAGGGTTATGATAAAACAAAGAAAGGTGGAAACTCTGTTCGATTCAGGTTCCCAAGAAAACTTAATCTCAGAGTCCTAAGTTAAAAAGTTAGGCCTTGAAACTAAGCCTCATTTGATTCCATACCCACTTGGTTGAGTAAGCAATAAAGCCAAATTATAGGTCACCAAGAAGTGTAGGGCCAGATTTGTTATTGCTTCCAAATTAGTTGATGAGGTAGAGTTAGATGTTGTGCCTTTGGACATCTGTGGAATCATCTTGGGAAGTCCGTATTTATATGACAGAAAAGCAGTTTTCTTTCAGCATGAGAATAAATACCACCTCATGAAGGATGGGGTAGAATATATAGTTGGAGTACACTAATCTTGTAAGCGCAAGACAAATTAAATGACTGGTTAATTCCAGCAAAGGGTGCATGCTCATGATAGTGAGAGCGAAAGAGGCCAAGATGGCTAGCGCTTTCAAGGGTTGTAATCCTGATCATAAGAAAGAATTGTTTGAAATCGTTTCTGACTATGATGGATTGTTTCAAGAACTGAGAGGATTGGCCCCAAAACAAGAAATCCAACATGAGATCCATTTACAATAGGATGCTCCTTTATCGAATATTGGCATGTACAGGATGGCTTCTATCAAGATGGAGGAGATCAAGAAATAGGTGTAAGAATTGCTAAATCAAGGGGTCATCAGACCGAGTTCTTCTTTCTGCTGCTCACCAATCGCGTTAGTGCCAAAGAAAGACAACACATGGAGAATGTGCGTAGACTACAAGGAGCCAAACAAAATTACAGTGAAGAATCGATACCCTCTCCCTCGCATTGATTAATTACTAGATCAGTTGAAAAATGTTGTTTATTTTAAAAAATTGGATTTGCATAGTGGATATCACCAAGTTAGAATTGCAGAGCAAGATGTTTGGGAGACTAAATTCAAAACCATACAGGGGTTGTTCAAATGGATGGTGATACCATTCAGACTGTACAATTCTCCAGCGACATTTATGAGGGTAATGAATGATCTATTTAGGCCTTTTCTTGATAATTTTGTGCCCTTTTATCTAGACGATATTCTTGTGTATAGTAAGATACGGGATGAACATGTATGTCATGTGAACAAAGTGCTTGATGTTCTGAAATGAGAAAAAAATGTATGTAAAACTGTCAAAGTGTGAGTTTGGGATGACCTCTTTGGTTTATTTAGGCCACATAGTCGGTAATGGGCAATTGAGGATAGATCCTTCTAAAGTAGATGCGATTGTGAAATGGCATGAGCCCACAAATGTTACATAGGTCCGAGGTTTTTTGGGCATGGTACAATATTGGAGAAGGTTCACTGCGAAGTTCTCTATTATCGGTGCCCCCTTACATGCATTAACCAGTATGAAGCAAAACTCTTAGTGGGGAGGAAAGCAACATAAATCCTTCAACACGCTGAAAGATAATATCATCACAGCACCAGTGCTAGCCTTACTAGATCTTAAGTAGCCTTTTGAGATTGAAACAAATGCCAACGAATATGCCATGGGCACTGTATTGATGCAGCAAAGGAAACCTATATGGTACAATTAAGAGACTTTCTCCCAAGTTGTTGTGAATTATCCCACATACGAGAGGGAGTTGTATGCCTTGGTCTAGAGTGTAAACAAGTGGAAACACCATCTGATCGTCAAGGAGACCATCATCCATACAGATCATTAGCCCTTGCAGTACCTTCAGTCACAAACCAAGCTTCAACAAGCCCGTGGATGAGATTCCTTCAATAGTTTCATCTGGTAATAAAATATAAGAAGGGCGCCAACAACAAATATCATATATGCTTTCTCACCCTCTTATTTTTGCATTTGTAGTTTTGCAGAATGTTTCTTTATCGTTAGAAAGTTATGATGAACAATATGCTAACGATGATGATTTTAGAGACATCTACGCAAAACTAACTCGTGGATTGCAGGTGGACAACTATTATTTGTAGGGAAAACTATTGTACCAACTTGGCAAGATGTGCAAACCCATTGGTGAAAGGGTACATGTAATCCGAGAGGCTCATATCTCTTTGGTGTCTATTCATTTTGCGATTGTAAAAACTTTATATCATTTATAGAGGTTTTGTTTTTGGCCTCATATGAAAACATTGTGACTCGCTTTGTAAAGGGTTGTGTGTTGTTTTTTGTTTCAAAGCCCTCTAATAGAAAACTTGGGCTCTACACACCACTCCCTATTCGGAGTCGACCATGGGAAAGTGTGTCCATGGACTTTGTAGGAGGCTTGCCTATGTCTAGGAAAGGCCCCGACTATTTGTATGTTGTTATGGATTGTTTTAGTAAAATGTGTATTTTAATGCCCTATAAAAAGCAACTCACTGCTGAGCAGACTCCTTATCTTTTCTTTCAGCATGATTCGGTCCATTTTGGGTTTCCCACATCTATTTTGTTAGATTAAGACTCTCTCTTTCTTGGAGAGCTTTGGACCAGCTTGTGGAGAATGATGAACACTAAGCTGAAAATAAGTATGACATTTCATTCACAGACTGATGGGTAGACAGAGGTCGTCAATGCACCATGGTACACTTGTTATGAGGGTATTGTGGAAAACATCCCAAGTTGTGGGATGAGAAGCTTCCTTATGTGCAACATGCATATAATCGAGCAACACATTCATCTACACAGAGCTCACCATTCGAGACATGTTTTGGTTATCTACCAAGGGATCCCTTAGACATGGTATTTGGGAAAGATGAGGATGGAAATGGACGATATTATAGGGACAAAGCACAAAAGTTTATTCAACGGATATAGGTGATTCATCAAGTAGTACAGGAGCAGTTGGAGAAGAGTCAGGCTCGATATAAAGCTCGACATGATAAGCATTGAGTTGACCATCAATTTCAAGTTGGGGACAAGGTATGGCTCCACATAAGCAAGGATAAAATGAAAGGAGAAGGGAAGAAATTGAGACCCATTCAATATGGTCCCTTCACCATATTGGCAAGGATTGGAGACAATGCTTTTCATCTTGACTTTCCCGCTTATATGCAAATGTACTCAGTAGTAAATGTTGAAAACTTGAAGTTTTATGAACCTCCATTGATTATGGATACCAAAGAGGTTTCACAGATTCCTATAGTGGACGATTTTGCACTAGAGTATCTAGACAAGTTGCTCGAAGATATCATTCTCAACAGGAAAACCAGAACTTCACGACAAGGAGATGTGGAGTACATTCATGTTGGATTCAAAGGAATGCATCTGAGTAAGGCTCGATGGATGGAGAAAGAGAAAGTGAGGGAGAAATTTCCTCACTTGTCAATTGACTGAAGAGGATTTTAGCAATCCAAAAGATCTTAGTGGGGAGGATTGATCCAGGTGGATCTTCAGAAAGTACTAGTGGCATGGTAAAAGGTTGAAAACTCAAAGTGGAAGAATTTGGATAAACTTAGCATCAGATCGAAGTGCTCACCATCCTGATTCCAATGGTGTGAACGACACTCAAATCCGAATTCATATGAAGAAGTTAGAGCAAGTCAAAAATCAAGTTTGACTTGTCCCAGTGGTAGGGGGAGATGACGTGGAAAAAGTCTTAGTGAATGGGGAAGCACCAAGTGGCAGGGTGCCACTGGTTTCACATATCACATATTGCAGCAAGGAGAAGAAGTGGCTTAAGAAAAATTGGCCCTAGGCAAGTTGTGACGCGATAATCGCATATTGCAATCCCAAAAAGGAAAAGTTGTAAGAATCATTCCCCGGCAGATCCAGTTGCGATGCGATAAAATCACAATCACAGATTGTAACGGGAGCAGTCGAATGGGGTATCACCAGGCCTCTATCGATTGCGATTTGCGATGAGATTCAGACTCGATATTTTATACACTGTATTTCATAACCCCGACGGGTCCGTTGTTATCACAGTTGTATGGACTTTGATATCCACTGAGGGGAAGTGTTGATTGTGATTTACGATGGGATTCCTAGATACGACACTTTATATGTTATATTTCATAGTCCTAGCGGGTCCACCGTATCATAGAGTGCCTATTGTTTGGGCATGGGTTTGACCGCCAATTGTGGGGAACACCGATAGTCATGTTGTTGAGTTAAATGCACAGTTTAAAGGAGTTTCGTCATATTTGTAAGGTTGTTTCCATGTTTTATTTAGGCTCGAGAACTTCTGTTGGGAATCAAGCCCGCCTTCTTAACTTGGTCTATGGTTGGAAACTGCCTGGGTATTAAGGGATGCGTTCCCATGCTTATATAAAAGTCGTTTGTGTCGGAAGAAGGCAGAGGGGATCATTAGAATAGTTGAGAAGCATTGCATGCAGCAGACCCTAACCTGGAAACAGGCTGGGACCTCTCCTTGAGCAACAGGGAGGTTCAAAGAAGTGGAAGAAGGCCCGATTATCCAAATTGGGTGTTTGGATAGGGGTTTTTGAACGATTTTTCACCATGATTTTAGTGGTACTATCTATTTCCGAAGTTGGGTTATTCATTCTTTGTCAATTTTCGAGCTTGGAGGTATAAGGATTATAAATAATGTTACTTGTACTTTTATATTTTTTTATGCCACTTAATGAATGAAGGCCTCCCCACTATTGAGCAGGCTCTGGAGACATAGTCCAAATTGAGTGAACTCCGTAATAAATTGTGTTATGGTTTTTTTTATCCTGTTATTTTCAAGTTCCATGGTTTATAAGCTCTATTTCAAGTAATTTTGATACATTTATAAGAAAAAGATTTGAATTAGCGCGGCTGGAGCACCTTTGGCCAATCTGATGTCGGTCCTAGGATGAGTTGTCAAGCAAGTAAAAAATTCAAAACTTGTCTTTGATTGGCTGTCTATGGGAAATGTAATCTGGTTCCAGGCTACATAGATGACGCTTTTATGGTGTCTCCGGCTGTTGCTAATGGATATTGTTGTATTCTTTGTAAGTTATGTTTATCCTGTTAATTCCGACGAGAGCGAAAATGCATTGGGCAGAGGAGATTCATTGACCGGTCCATCGAGATCTGACAGAAGTTTAGGTTGTGTAGACATCCATTTGCCAACCGTGCCTTTCTGTTGAGCCCCAATACAGTGCTGCCATCTGTGTGAACAGTTGAGATATTTTGTTTTATTCGAAATTACTGATCAGACCCCTCAGCGGTCATCCCAATACATTTGTTGACGACACGTGTGCGGGAGGTTAGTTGAAAGGTGGCCGCTTTATTGATTTGTTTACAATTCCACCGAAGTAGCAATCAATCAATTAATGCCTAGAAGATTGAATCTCAGGACTCTGGCTATGTCAAAACACTAGACTGAGCCATGTCAAAATTCTGTGCTTGGTCGAAGCACCAGCCTCAACGCGGACAATTTTATGTCCTTACACACTGTTATTTTCAACAAAACCAGTCCAAGTCTCCACCTGTGTAGCTTGCATAAGACATATTATTTGATTATGAAGGGCTAGAGGACGAGTACATACCTTCCTGGTGAAGGAAAACACTGAAATCATTTGATATTAATACCGCCCATATTGTGCACCTCAAGTTCGAAGTGCAGTTTGACATACGAAGCTCATTCTGTCATGGAAGCGCACAGAGTGTGATATAACATGTCTCTGGAAAGTATAAGAAATCCCCTTCAGTCGGTAATTCATGTTGTGAACCATGTCTTTCAGTTTTGTGATAAGCACAAAATTATATATTCCCTCTCTCAAACCCCTTCAACTCCTGCGCCATGACTGAAAACCAAACCTGTCTCTGCGAACGATGTCAATCCAGTACTCAAACTTGCTAAACAACTACAGATTTTTAGCCACTGTTGCGGTCAATTAAAAAATGGAGGAATACAGGGCATCGTATTGCTTATCCCCCACATTAATAGTAACACTCTTGAAACATGTCCTCCGAAATTCCCGTGGAAGCCATATTCACTCAAAAGTGCTGGGAGACGACCCGAGATCCATCATTTTTCATAGACTCATAACATCTCCAGCCGAGCATGTCTTACCTTAATGCCCAAAGGTGCTCCACCACCAGCTCGCAGGTCATACTTTCCACCCAAATTTTTGCCTCGGGTAGAACCGATTTCTTACCATCAGTTGATTTCCTAGTTCCAGCATGCTGCCATCACACATATTGATAGCTTCTCTTTGTCTCGTCCTGCTCCTTCACACACTCACCGAGGCCCTGCTAGAGAATAACAATGGAGGCAGTCCTCCTTACACGCACAGTCCTTGCATTCTGTGTGGTGGTATTAGCACTTTTCTGTCAAAAGCAGGGTTACCACTCTGTTCTCCTCTTCAGGACGATTACTACTTGAATCTGTTGGAATGGAGTGTTAGCAATATTTTATCAAAAGATGTCAGTAATACAATATATGTATGGGATGCCTCCAAAGAGCACAACATTTGATTATGATGTTGATACAATAACCCACATATATCCATTTTAAATAGGGATTTAGTATGAGAGGGTTCTAATTTCTCTACGAGTTGACATTATTTAAATGTTTTGTATAGTTATTTTTGTTTTTTAGAATTTTTCATAATTCTTATTTTGGCAAACATGAGCAAAATGTCAGTTTAATTTTGATGATGGATAGACAATGTTACACATCATATTGGGTTGTAGAATGAGCCTCTCAGCTCAACAAGTGTTATATGGGAGCATGATGGAAGACAATATCAAGTATTAGCATAAGCGGTTCAGCGAAGCCCTGAAATAAACCGATAGGAGACCATCCTTAAGTCAATTGCAGATTCCTAGAATATTCTGGGATCCGATGAACATGGGCGCGATCAATTTTTTGACCACACCCATATCCGTTAGATCCTAGAATATTCCAGGAATCTACAATCAACTTAAGCTCACTGCTGATAGGATAGTATTAGGGGTCGGTCAAAGAGTTTTGGTCAAACCTTGAAAAGGCTTGATATCCAATCAGATGGTGCCACACAAGAAAAATAGTGTGGACCATACCGCATATCAGGTAGTTCAACAAAGTTAAACTATCCCTTAATTTGTGACATTGCGTACCTTATGCACCATGGATTTTTTCTGGGCTTCATCCATTGTTGATCACTGTCGGGTGCTCTATATTGCACCACATGTAGGCTCATGTTTTTGAGCTTTGCATTACCTCTTCCCAACACGCAACAACTCTACAATAAGCTAATGAAATGCATGGCTACGTTACATAGGCTTGGAGCACATAATTTCAAAATTATAGCGCTATGCATGTTTGGTGGATATCGAGTTCCACATCTTGTACACTAATTTTATCAATTCACTGACTATGGTAATGGTGTCTTCCATCTGGCCAGAAATGAAGTTATTATTCATTCAAGGGCGCTTGGCCTTGCCAATATTTAGATCCCTTTGAGGCGAACCGTCGCTAGATGAAAATTTTATCAATTTTAATTCTAAAAGAGATATCATATATGCCGCATTAAGGAGAAATCTAGGAGATTATTAGCGTGTCTTAAATACACATAGAGCCTGCCAATGCATCATTCTTTATTAGAAGCTTTCTACACAATGGATACAATTCAAACATTGCAAAAACCCATGTGGATCCTTGGTTGTATGCACCACAAGATGAGAAATGACGTGTGTTGAGTTAGAGATCATTATGGTGCTCTGATTAGTAGTTGGTATGTCCTACCTATTACAAGTAGTCAAAATTTGGTTGGTTTACTTATTAATATATTATCTGGACACTTTTCACTTGATCATATGGAAACTTTCACTTGATCATTATCAAAGTAAATAGAATCATAGCCCTATTGAGTGGGCCGGATCCAATTAGATAGTGAGACTAGATACTTACGATGGTAATAAGACTCCTAAAGCATTAGAGCAATTATCTGGACACTTTTCACTTGATCATATGGAAACTTTCACTTGATCATTATCAAAGTAAATAGAATCATAGCCCTATTGAGTGGGCCGGATCCAATTAGATAGTGAGACTAGATACTTACGATGGTAATAAGACTCCTAAAGCATTAGAGCTAAGACCATCCTTGTCCAACAAGAAGGTCTCTGAGAGGTGGTGACATAGGACGTGACATAGGACCCAAAGGACTATAGGTGTAGATAATGGTGTGCACCACTTAGGTGTAGCTTGATGGGGATGTGACTTTAGAGGTTGGAGGTTTATGAGGTTTTGTACAAGAGTCTAGAGGGTACTCGAAGACCCATGAGGATAACAACCACTCTTGAGCCACGATAATTTGAGAATATCTCTAACTAGTTGAGTAATATGCATTGGGGGAGGTGACCTGACTCAAAAGAACACAAATGGAGAGAAGGGTGTGCACATTTTAGGTGCAGGCCGATGGGGTATGAGTCCATAGGTTAGAGGCTACCAGGTTTGGTACCTTGGCTCTATCATCTTTAGTATGAGGCACATTCTTGGCTTAAGTAGTTGATGCTGAATAGAGTCATGGCCCCAACTTGGGGAGGACCAAGTGCTGAAAGAAATGGAGCAACACAATCTATGGTTAAAAGGAACATCGAAAGTATGTAAGACAACAAAAAATTCTCATATAAGTACTTGAAAGCTTGTTATATGCATATTTCCTTGTACTAGTACATGGTTCTATTTTGGATGTACTTGGATTTGCATGTTATGGTTAAACTCATATATTTTTGAATATGTTTGCACTATGCTCAAAATTTACATGCCATGGTTAGTTAACATGTAGAATGTTCTTGTTGCTTCATGATTATTATCTATTATGGCTAGATTGTGCACATAAATGAGCTATTGCAATTAATTTGAATACATATTTTTCAACCCATTTCTGTAAATGTTGAGTTGTGTGTGGGGCGTCGCGCACCGAGAAAGCTGAGAATGTTATATATGGTATCAAAGCTCAGCTGCAACATTGGGCTTGAATAGGCCAACTAGAGGCAGTGCATAAAAAAATTTAAGCGTACAGTTGCAAATTATTGCCTAATTTTTTCTGAATACAGGGGTCCATTGAAAGAGCAGGTACTGTTTGACGAAATGTCAGATAAAAAATGGAATTTGTGGAAAACCGTAATGGCAGATGGAAAAATTATAAGAATTTCCGGTGCATCCGGGTTATGGAATCCATAAGAAATAAGGCCTTTGTTTGAACGGGTATGTGTTATATTAGGTCCTCTTTACGAGCAGGCGGAAAAGCCACACTGTAATTTTGTCAATGGCAGTCAATCGCACTATAGCCATATCAACATCCAACTAGAGAATTAATTATTCCCAAAGGGTTATGCTAGTGGCAATATAATCGAGCCTCTTGAAACCACATATTAGGAAAGCTATTCATGTCAAGACAAAATTGGAAATTCATGTTAATTCACATTATTATCATATTCATTCATACTTTACCTAGAATGGTATGCATACCACATAGCTGTTAGCAAAGAGTGTTAGTCATCTCCCATGGTTTATGTGGTACTATTGAATCAAAAAAGCTTGTGACAAAGATCAACTAGTCGTATAAATTAACTTCGAACAACGTATATCGGGTGCGAAGTAGGGGGAGATTAACTGCGTCGAGTGACTCCATGGATGGGCTTTCCCACACCATTTTGTCGATGTGGCCGCACCTCCTTCGATATTCGATCCCAAAGGAGCTCCCCCAAAACGACCTCGCAAAGGATCCGATATCCAGTTTTGAAAACCGGGGTGGAAAGCGAGATGTATCAGGGAAATGTCGTAATTGTCTGGTTGAAGTTGATTTAGTAGTGGTTGTCCGATTGAAGTTGATCTAGCAGTGATTGTCTTGTTAAAGACAACCTTCAAATATTGAATGCACCAGTCAAATGAACCTAATGCCAACTTACAAATGACTGAGAAATTGGGACATACCTATTTTCCACCCACAAGTTTGTTGTTCCAGAATCAGAACCAAGTGGAGTAAACCTGCTATCTATGATCCATCCAAACTGAGTTGTTTCAAGAGTTTACATCGTCACCCTCCTCATCGCGACCTATTTTAAGTGGAATTGTTTAGTGGAAGTTGTTGCATTTACTTATTCGGTTTTGTTGGGGTGAGGGTGTTAATTTTAGGGGATTGGAGCATTAATAATAAAATAAGTTCTATAAGTTCACTTTTATATCTTCACTCGTTCATATTGGATCATTATATTGTTTGTCATTTATTTCAATGCTTTTAGATTAGAAAAAGTAGATAAATAAGCTCTGAGCACCATGTTTACTCGCGGGACACATTTTGGCAGATTGGGGTCTGAAATTTTCATTGAGCATTTTGAGACATCAAATGACTTTTTTTGGAAGTAAAATTGTGTCACTATAGTGCAACACCTATTTTTCATATCCTAAACATAGAGACCTTTACAACAACCCAAAAATCACGCCAATATGCAAATGTTATGTCACTTAGAGGTTGAATTTTATATGTCCACCACCAGAATTTGAGAGGATGTGACATTAGCCCAGTATTCATGGAAAAAGTGCTAGCCACATGGTTCCCACAAAAAAACTCTAAAAGAGTCAATATTGTACCTATGGTTAAGAGTTGAGGTATTCAAACCTAACCATTAGTAGGCTATCGGGTTGTATTATAACTCAAGCATTAAGAGGAAAAAGAGTTTCATTCTTCGGAGTGCATTTGTTCCATAGCTGAGCAGAATAGTTGAGAGGGATAGGAGATAGAGAACAAAGAGAAAATTTGTGCACTTTATTAGCCCATAGACCACAAGCTCATACTTCTTTGTACTTGTAAACATTTTCTATTGAGACAAAAAGAGCAGAGTCAGCTTCTAACTCAATTCTTCTAATTCAATTTTTCTCCGGCTTTCCGATGTCATATATTTTGTCAAATATATATATGTAAACTTTTACTTTTTTATTCACCATTTTCTGCATAATTTTAATTCACATGCATACACTATTAACAATAATATACAAATTTAAAGAGAAATAAAATTAAATAGTCTAAATATTGAATTTTAAGTATATTTTATCAATCTATTGTAACGAGTAAGTAAAACACAACATTTTACAAATCAATAAAGAATTATCGAGATTACCTTTATAGTTACTATTCTAATTTTTATTTACGTTAATACGTAGTTACTTTGTAATGGCTAAGAATGCAAACTTCATTATTTCACATGAGATACTACCCATTGCTTCTTTGCAGATAGACCTACATATGGGATTAGGGTATGCATTGCTTGTGGAAACGAATTGTCCAAATCAACCTAAATAACCGCACTGGTTGTTTGACACCATCTGTACAAACGAAACAATGCAAGTTTACGTTGGACATCTCAGCCAGGTTATTTAATGGAAAGGAATGCGATGTTGCGAGGTTATGGAGTTAGTTGTGTGGGATGGATGAGTGGGCATCCAGGAAATTCACCTTGATGAATTACAACTACTAGTTAATGGGACCAAAAAGGGAATGCGAAAATCCCTCACAAAGACGGTGATTCATTTGTAACTATCAATCAATCTGGTAGCATCTCTATCAATCAAGCAAGTTGCGCGAGCAGTTTTTAGCCTTATGGAAATTCCAGGTTAAGCGTAAGGATAACAAAAACACTTAGTCGGTCACACTTGTATTGTCAGGTCACACTTAACCAATTCCTTATCATTAGTTTGTGAAGTATGTATTCAAGGGTATTTTTATCCAAATCATTTTCTGCACTCGGTCACCTGCAAAATTGTTTGTATTCCATAGTTCGTATATACGACCCACTATTTTGAAGGACATAATGCAACGGTTGACCCGTATTTTAAGAGTGGATCAATGTGTGTAGTCAAATCAACTAGTGAAAAAGTTGTTGATGCCATACAACTGCAAGCTTTGCTTCTGCTAGTATCGCGATAAAGCCAAGGGATCCAATCACTCCAATGACATTGAACGGTCCACTAGAGGCCCATTGGTATGCCTTTCTTTATGGAGGTATATACAAATGAGTAACGGAATTATATGGCTTATTTCTTTACAAAGTTTTGGTGCTTGTGTGTATATTATTATTACTATTATCTAATTTTAAGGTTACAGCCAAGCCAGGCACCAAATTGGTGTATGGGACCCCGTTGATTGTGGAACAAGAGACCCATCTCTACGCAACGATTTGACTGTTAGATCTACAAAGACATACATACTCTAGCCCCCTCTAGTTTTGAACCCGTGACCTCTTAAGAGGAAACACATGCTCTTAACCATTAGGCCCACTCTCTCTCTCTATATATAAAAGACCGTTTACTACTCGTGGATGAACACAGTTGGCATAAGAGCGCAATGCCTATGTAGCAACAACATCTTAGTTTGAATATTTGGCAATAAAGGAATTACAAAGGTGGAAATGTATATATGAGTGTGCGCCTCAGAGAGAAAGTTTTGTTTTCCTACCAACACTAGTAGTCATCATAGAAAAATATTGAAAAGAACTTGTAAAAGTAGCAAACTTGGTTGCAAAAAAAATGCATCTATCGTAAAATCTAGGACAAAGCATAACGTGGAAGTTAGTAGTAGTAGCATTCCCTTTGAAGTACTAAAGGAACTAGTTTGAGAGTCCTAAAATCTGTTTCAACTATTGGAATAGAAATCACAATTCTTCACTTTTATTGATGTTGTGACATTTATATATCATTTTGTAGTGAGCTCATGGGATACAAAGATGATGATAAATAATGAGGTATTTATAACAGGTTTTAGCCTGGAACACCTCATTGAAAGTCTTAATTAGGAAGTTAAATAAAACAATATGGCCAAAGCATCAAGACATAATTGACCTACAAGATAAGAGAGATGAAGATTGAGTGTCTCAAATTGTTTATATAATATTTGTCTATATCATATGCAATTTTTGACCAAATAGACCAAAAGTACAAGTTGTTATCAACATGAAAAATGCAATACAAAATGACTATAGACTAATACAACTTGAATGTTTAGCAAGGGATCACTCTTTTGTGACATTCATTAGTCGAAAAGGGAATTCATTTTCAAGTGATGAGAGAAGTCCTCTTAAGTGTTGGTCCATTGTCGATTACTATTGCAAGGGAAGGAAATTAAGTGTATATAAAAAGGTTTGAATCCATTTGTGGTAAAATGACAATTGAAGAATACTACTTGAAATGAAAATTTATGGGAGAGTTGAGGTTTACCATGATAAAGGCAATATCCTCTGTAGTAATTAAACTATTATTTATAATAGGTTTCTGCCACAAAGAAGAATGCATCAATGATAGAGATGACTTGGGAGGATATGTATTATATAGTTGCCCCATGGATCAACGAACAATGACTAGTATGAAGACGAATGATGGCTAAAATGTCATAAACTTTGAATAACCTAGAAAGTTTATCCACTTGAAAAAGGATGAATGACAACCTCACTTTTGATCAAAATTCCAGGGAGAAGGGTATACACAACTATTATTCATTTATTTTGTTTATGTGATTCAAGCATGTTTTCATTACATCTTTTCTTCGCATGAATAAGTTTACTTATATGGTTGTTCTAATGGTGAAGCCTATGTTGGCATAAAGAACCAGATAACGATTATATATGCCTTAAAAAGGACAATAGTTTTCGATTGGCCTTGTTCATATGAGGGAAGTTAGGATGGTTCCATTGTAGGATGTCTAGTTTCAAACTAGTGCACTTGGTCTAGATAGGATTTCAAATATCTACAGGGCACTTTAGAAATTGTTGACAAAACATGTTATTTTAAGATAACAAATTGGAAATTAAACTGGATATTTCATCACAACAGTATATATATGATGAAAATATGGGTGAACTTGAATAACAAGGGCTCATAGTAATAATTACCCAAAATGACTTGTTCTTTTCAAATGACAAAAAGAGAATGAACATGAAGTCATGTTCGAAACATGTATGCCACGATGGGTTGTTATAGAAATTCAAATAGAGAATCAAGAAGAAAGGAAACTTAAAATGTAAGAACATAAAGTAGTAAAACTGCAATGATGTTATATGTAGGGATAATGCTTTGTTGATGAAGCACTTGAATGCCATTTATGTTTTCTCATTGATTGAGTTTTGACTTTTTGACTTATTCTTGTTATTGATTGCATGTATATAGTTGCTCTTATTCTTTCTTGATGAAAGAAAGAATATACAAAAAGCAACTATTGTTGATAACAATTCCATTTGTTTGATATCTTATAGGTAAGATGGCGATTGTTCTAGGACTGCACACCAATCAATGTGGGGTATGGAAAGGACCTCTAGATCTTGATGGTGAATGAATGGCATAGGGAGTGAGGGAACCCCAAAATGAAGCCATTGTTGTGGCATAAGGATAATGAATTTGCAGTTACACATTATGAGCATGAGGTTGTTGTGCAACAATGGTTTTGGAATTATATACATATACATATACATATACATAACATATATATATATATATATATATGCACTAAGGATAATCCATAAATAATGGGGAGGGTGTTGTCACTCAAGATTCTATCAAAACCGATATTTGTGGCATAGTTGGAAAAAAAACCCACTCAACGTTGGCCCTTTTGACATCACCCACAAAGTGGATGAAGTCTCACCCAAGATGTTATGGGGGATTGCTAGAACCAGGTTTCCACAATCAGATGGAATTGTTAGAATCCTGAGACATTGGAACTTTGGTATACAATGCAAGAATTTAGACACCTATTAGATGAACACTTATTACTAATTATGGGTTTACGCATCGTGCAAGACTTTACAGTTCTTCATTCATTAGTTGACACATTATTCATTACCCGTGATGAGAGTATGATAAGAACATCCTATTTCATTCAACATTATTCTTGACATTAATTGAACAACTCCTAATTTAGCAAAGATATGATTAATATACTAGAGTATCAAAATGATATCAATCCTCCCAACCATCCAAGAAATTAAAGACACTAGTTCAATACAATATTAATAAGCAGCTAATAAACATGCAATAATAACATAAACATATATGTTCATACGTGAATATAGAGGAGGCAACCCATTGTTCTTTCAATTACTTCATCATGAAACAAAAAGGGCTCAATGTGCTACAATATAGACCATCCATACTTTAACTCACCAACCTTCATTAATTTCTTAGAGTACAACATAACAACCAATACGGTGCAAAAACATAATAGACTCCACTCTAGGATTTTTCCTTTACACTTATATTAAACAACAACTATAGACACATATCCTTAACATCTAAAACTATTGTAACGAAAAAGACATGGTCGTAGCAATTCTTTCTCCTTCTATGACCTAACCCTCCAACTTTCTCAGACCAATCATTTTATTAATCCATTATAAATTCTCAATCTTCTTTAGCCTGCTTCCACACTCTTCATGCTAACTAACCATTTGGGATATTTTCTGACATCTTTTCTCTAGTTGTCCCATGCCACTTAATTGTCTAGTCCATTATGTGCAGAGCTTGCTTATCTTCTTTTCATAGGCCTTGCTTCAGCCAGGTGTATACCCCAGGAATATTGTACACCCCTCCAGATGGGGGGGACTTGTCCCACCACGGGGGTACGGGGGAAGTGCTACTGAAGCTAAAAATAGATGAAAATTTTCCTTGTAAAATATTGTAATTTCGTAGTCAATATGGGCCATTCATTAGGTGGATGATCTGATAGTAGAATTTATGTTAATTTAGAGTTTTTTCCCTAGAAGGAAACCCTCAGTTTTATATGAGGGAATTGTATTGTGACAGTGGATTAATATCATTTTGAGCAAGACAGAGAGAAGATTTTTTTTTCCCAGGAAAAAAGTGTAATTTTATTAATAAAAACAAAATTACATGTTGCATCTTACTAAGAAACATAGCATCATCAAGTCCATGACTGATGATAATCAGAAACCTACAAAAAAAAAACCAATATACATATGAAGAAAAAACTAGGCTTTTCTCCCTTTCTTTTTGTTGACCTTGCATCATTCCCCTTGAGACGACACCGAAGAGACAAGTGCGAGTTGATTCCCTACTTAAAGTCTTGCATTGTCCTTATCTGAATCTAAATTGTCTGATGAGTGTATACGTTTGTTCCCATTGTTATCTATTTCTTCTGGTATCATGTCTAATTGCATCGTCTGGTTTTGAGGTTCAATTGGGTCTTGTGGGGTTTCCCCCTGTGTTTCTATCTCATTTGGTGTCTAGTTGTTCCCATTGGGTGAGGGTTCATCCTTAGCTTCATCCTCCTCCTCTTTGGATTTAAGCGAGGGGGAATTTCCAACCTTTCGACTATTTCCCAATATTCTTCTTTCTTTGGGTATCTTTCTTAGCTTTAGGACACATATTATGAAGGTGACCTGTCTGCCTACAATTTCTACACCTGAAAGTTATGTTCTCATAATCTATATTCTATGTCCACTTCCATTGTCTATGGGTCAGTTGAATGTGATCCGATAATCCTTTGTTGAGATCTACTTCCACATATATTTGTGCGAATGTGAAGACCCTTTCCTCCATTCTTTGGGTGTCTGTCTTGATGTACTTCCCAATGTTGTTCCCTACGCCTGCTAGGACCCAGTTGTCCCAGAAATGAAGGGGGAGATTGTGCAACTGAAACCAAACCGACATCTTGGAAATGACCATGGTATTTGCATAAAAAATTGGAAACCATGGTGTGATGAAGAGGCCCGATGATCCCCATAATCATGGTCCTTCCTATAGGATAATGTCTCTTGCGTCTGATGATGGGAATTTTACAATGAAGAAACCTTTGGAGCATAGGTGTATTTCACACTGTAATGTCCAATTATTAAAAATCTAGTGAAAAAGCTCTGTCGGTTTTGGCCAGAAGCAGTTGAAACGGAAAATAATGGCTTGTGTTTCAAATGTGGCACAATGCTCATCTCTTTCTATTGTGTCTATGTTTAGTTCTAGAGTGTAGTTCAGTTTCTCCACTATGTATGGATTGGGTGATGTACCATCTTGTTTTATTGGTTCTATGTTTACATTTTTTCCTTGTAGAATGTTCTTGAAGATGGTCCTCCATTTATATTCTTTTGTTTTAATACTATGCTTTTTGATGTGCTTCTCCCAATACCTCGTCTTGCACTTTTAATTTTACTGGAAGCCTAGCTCCTCCTCTAAGTCTCAGGTTAAAGGTTATGGAGGATGCTGATAGGATGTAATAATCCATCAAGAGAAGGTAATTTTGCATTATTCTGCCCTCGTATATCAATTTTTGCATATGTGCAGGGTATCCAATTTTTTGTGTATTCACCCAAATTAATAAGGAATTCCCACAAGGGTTCTTTAGAAATATTTGAAAGAAGGGAGAATTTACCAGTTGCATAGCACTGATATCATTCTTATCATCGAGAATATGATCTACTTCAGATGTTCCATATGGCCCCGTGCTCTAACTGGTCCAATTGATGAAACAAGTTGAAATAAGGGATGCCCCTTCTGAGCCAAATCACAACTGTTGATTAGATTATGTCTTAGTAGAGTGTGAAATAGTGTGGCCTCCTATATCTGTGGATCTTTGTCCCCTTTTACCATAGAACCCTGGGTGCCCAAATAATTTATTCTCCCCTCCAACACAGAGGAAGCGTGCAAGTATGGTAGTTTCGAGTGCTTGGCTGCCACAACAATATCAATATGTAGGAATTTCGACATATCTGGGCAAAATGTAGTTTTTCTGGACAGTTAAATGATAGCAAAAAAAATGAGACTGTAATGGTGTCATGAAGATACCCAAAGACAAAGGCCACAATATAATCTGATGCTGCCTCCATCCAAGTAACCCTGTTCAGCCAATCCAATAAGGATGTGTCAACTCCAACAATCTCGAGTAGGGCTGTGAAACATTTGCACTGGAGTGGAAACACCATTGTAGCCTTGAGTGTGAGACTCGTCACTTGGCCTTGTTTTCCTCCATTTGAATGTTCTCGATCCACTGTACTCCACCAAACAAGATGACCTCACCGCTTTGGATAAGCTACATACTCCCACCCAGATTTGAGTGCCCACCAGAGGCCTGTTGCCTTGGTCCCATGTTTTCCCTTCACCTCCACTGAGAGGCAGTTCTCGGTTTCCAAACCTCTTCCCGAATTTCCACTCGATGAAACCCTAATGCGTAAAAGTGCCATTTTTTCAGGTCCCCTCAACATGAAAAACCTGAAAGAGAGAGGAGATTGTGTAAGAGCGAAGAGGAAATTACAATGGATCTACTCTAGTGTTATAGACATTTTTGGGCACTTCAACCCCAATCATAAATGTCCATAAACTGAGGGCTCCTAAGTCCCTAAAAGTGTTGCTTCATTGCCTAAAAGAACAAGGTTAACTGATTACATCATCTCCCAGAAGTTCTCCACTGAAAATTGCTCATAAATGGTCAAAACTGGACCATACTGAAAGCTCAATGCAGAGGGTGCAATGGATATCACCTTCCCAATGTACAAGGTGCGATGCATACTGATTTTCTCCTCTGTAGGGTGTGATGGTCGGGAATGGACAAATGGCAAGGAGAAAAATGCGAGGTGGAAGATCATGGAATCTTCCAGAAGCTTCCCCTCTGACACTTGCCTCTC
>APFE031651565.1:59732-73395 GCA_000404065.3 Pinus taeda
CATGTATATGGTTAATACACATCTGATCCTGTATTATTTATGAATTTAGATCCTTGTTTCTTGGATAGTAGTATGTTGCTGTGATTCCACAGGTTCTTTTCAAGATGGGCTGACAAAGAAGAAGCGGCGAAGCTCTATCAAGAAGGAGAGGAAATCAAACGCAAGACTCAGGTTGGTCTTCTTGGTCCTCCTCTCATCTATTTTCATAAAAGGAAACAATAGTAGACTTTGATTGTTTGTTTCTAAGATAACTACCCATCTTAGTGGGAATAGCAGCATCCGAGTGGACACTATTCCCGGATAACATCTAGGTTGTCTCTCTTCATTTTATTGCATAATATAAAAGGAAGGGCTGGCTATTTCTTTGTTGATGTATCCCAAACTGGGCGAACCACGCATATCTATGTCTCTCTTTTTTTATGCAATTATGTTTTTGTGTTTCCACAATATTGTATGTGTTTCATTTCTCCATTATTTATTTTTCAACAATTGATATCAGAGTTGAAGAGAGAAGGGTTGATGGTTTGAGTGAGAGAAATGGTGGAATATGGTAGGTTTAGTGTTGAGAAATTAAATGACCAAAACTACCAGCTATGGAAGATGCAGATGGAAGATTATTTGTATCAGAAATATTTGTACCTACCATTGAGCAGAAAATAAAATAAGATGACGAGTATGACAAATGTAAAATGAGAGATTTTGGACAGAAAGGCACTAGGAGCAATACAACTGTGTCTAGCAGCATCATTGGAATTCAAAATTCCTCAGCCTTAAATAAATTATTGCTTATGAAGTGTCTATTTAATATGAAGATGTCATAAGGTGGATTTGTTGCTGATCATTTAAATGAATTTAACACGATTACTAGTTAGTTAAGTTCTGTATGAGTAAATTTTGTTGATGAATTTAGGGCCCTATTATTTCTATGCTCATTTCGAGAATGTTGGAATGGATTAGTTATGGTTATTAGTATCTGTGTCTCTAGATCTAGTACTTTACATTTTGATAATGTTATTGGTGCCATCCTTAGCAAGGAAATGCAACGTAAAATATTGAGTGAGACATTAGGTAATGCTTTGACTGCAGAGACTAGGGAAAGAAAAATGGAAAGAGGAAGGAGCCCAAGAAATCATAGTAAGTAAAGAAAACAAAGATCCAAATCTGTATCAAGGGATAATGTGCTGGAAATGTGGGAAGAAAGGACACTTGAAGAAAGACTACAAATCTTGGAAGGGAAAAAAAAAGGAGATGGACAACAAGAGAACAATCATGAAGTGAATGTGATAGGTGATGTGCTACAAGATGATTTGAATATTTCATTAGAGATTATTATTGATGCCTAGGTGGTAGATTCAGGGGATTCATTCCATGTCATACCTGATAGGAAACATTTTCATGACTATGTTCAAGGAGGTTCATTTCAGTGATGATAAACCTTGTAAAATCATTGGAATGGGTAAGGCTTTTATAAAACAACAAGTTGGAAATCAATGGATATTGAAGGAGGTAAGGCATGTTCCAAATCTGGAGAAAAATCTAATTTCAATAGGGCGGTTAGGTGGTGAAGTATTTGTAACTGTATTCATAGACAAAACCTAGAAGGTCACTAAAGGAGCCCTGATAATATCAAAAGGAGAAAAGTTTGGTGTTGGTTGCATGGGGCCTGACCCAGGTTCAACATTAGTTAGCCAAACAAATCCCTACACTATTGGCCCTTTCGGCATCAGCCTGTCGAGTGTGGATCAAAGTCTCACCCGAAGCAGTATGGGGTGATGCTGGAACTAAGTTTTTGCACCCTGAGATAGTCATGATGTCGGTTTATTCCTTCTATTCTTGCTTTCGTGCAGGTCGCTAAGTTCTAGGGCTCTTTCTGTCTAGCCCTTTATTCTACCCTTTGGTACCTCCACGAATGGGTAAGATTGACCATTAGGCAGCCCTAACCTTTGGTTCATGTACTTTCACACTGCTAAAGCAACGTATTGCACATGTTTCCAAGTTATCCTTAAGTGTTTAGTTATCTTACCAAACAATCACAGTTAGCACCACGTAAACAGATATTCTTACTTGCGTTCAATTAACCAATGTAATTACATACATTCACGCATCACATAAGCATTGTAAATGAAATCCATACACAATATGACAAGATGCATTAATAGGAAATAAAGACATCAAATTTGTAGAATGCTTCTCTTTATTGATATCTTAAGATGATTATAGACTCTATTCGACCTTCGCACACAACTGTAAGGGTCCACACACTTAGCTGCATACTTCCACCCTAGGCCTCTGCGCACTCACCTACAGAGCCTCTACCTATGCTATGACCCGAAACTTAGACTTCTAAAGACTTACTCAAGACTTCCTACTTCTTCCATATCTTCTTATTACTTAGAGCTTACTTACTTAGATCTTTTTATAAAATACATTTGACTTCAGACTTTACAAAATAAGGGCAAACAACCCTTTATGACTCATGACACCTTCGCACTTTGTGACCACAAAATGTGGATACTTTACAATTTTATTACAAAAATTGACCCAAAACATGGGCTTTTAGCCCAAAAACTCTCCTTGGGGGATCCCATTCCCAACAGGCACCCAACAAAAACATTGTGACTCATCCTTGAGTCACTTTGCAGGCGCAGAGATCTTAGTGTGAAGACCTCCTAGCTCAACCTATATGACTACAACCTCGGTAGTGCACTGTGCGGTCGTTTTCTTTGCATCTTCAACCATCTACTCAGTCACTGCTCTTGAACTGTTGGCCTAAATATTTTGCTGAGTTTCTTGTAGAGTCACAATCTTTCCTTCAAAATAGGTCATAACTACATAAGCCTCATCCAGCTAGGGCTTCATTCACGCCTTCAACATTGCTTCCTTGTGCTACATTGCATCCACCTGTTCTTTTAGATGCTTAGCCTCCTGCAGCTTCGCCAGTCTCTGTGTGAGCGCGAGGGTTTGCGTTATGCCTTTGACCTCATCATAACGTTGCTACATCTCACACGCTTATGTCTCCACACTGTACATTAGGGTCCTCCTGCAAGCTCATCAGGACCTCGAATGACTGTTCAAAGAGTTGCGTGCAGTCCGCTACTGCACTATCAACCACTGCTATTGCCTTTGTGATAGCAGTTGCACATTGTGCCTTTACTTCTAGCAAGGTTGAAGGCTGGGCCTTCAACTATAGTTTGGTAATTTGCAGGTTTAGCTCCAACTGAACCCTTGCCATCTCTATATGAGCGTCGTGCACCCCTATAGCCAGTTTGCAGACGCGCACCTTGACTGGTTCTTCCTCAAGAATGGCCAACTCTGGGACCATTTGGCATGCCTCCTCCATGGCCTGCATTATACGCTTATTTTGGTTGGTCACCTCGATCATGGTGGCGGTGGTAGAGTCTCACTATAGTGGCATCTGCTCATTGTTAATCCACTACTCGCTGATCACCTGTAGAGCATGGTGCTCATGAGCCCTTAACTCCACAATCGCTCCATCCTGCAATAGGTGGAGCACCTCACCAAGGAGCACTTCCAGATTCAACCCTACTACCTTGAGGGTGCTGATCGTGGGCTTGTCAACTTCATTATTCGTGGTTAGTGCTCCATCGAGTAGCATTATCGCGTTGAAGTCCTTCACGCGCAACATCTCAGTAGCTTTTGAGGTGCCAATAGAAAGGTTGGTGGACACTGTGCCAGCCTGTGACACGTGGATCTGTAGCTTCTGCAGACCTATCTGGATAGCCCCCAATATTAGTTTCTACTACTGCTCAAACTGTTGTAGGGCCTCTATGGTGACATCTTGCACCGTATCTCCAATGTCGTGCAAGTCGCCATCTATGAGCGTGATTGGGTCCAGCAATATCTTAGTGGCCTTGGATTTCTTCGTAGACCCTCCTTTCTCATACTCCCTTGCATGCTTGATGTGGGTGGATGTTGCCTGCAGGTCCATGTTGTGCTACTCTGTTTTCTCATCCGTATCTTCCTCTATCTCGGGTGAAGGTGACCTTGTGCCTTTGTCAGAGCCCCATTATGTTCTACTTGTTTGCTTCTCTGTCAGCTGAGTGGCATTGCGCTCTACCTAGGCCTTGTCAGCAACCTCCTTCTTTCTCTTTTCGTCCAATTGCATCATCTTGAGCTTGGCCTCTTCCTTCTTGTGCTACACGATGGACTTGCTCCCTCCCATTGCTACTGTAGTGTGCCATTCTTCTAGCCAGCGGTAAAGTACTGCATCAATGGCATCATCCGTTATTAGGCAAGGCAAGTCATACCATGTCTGCATAGGGTCCTTCTTTGCCCTGATGGACACATGGTGAAAATCTGCCTTAAACTCTGCATAGCCCTGTAGGTTGGCAAACACCATAGGCGACAATTGCGGTTTGCAATTGGTGTCCATGCAAATGTTCATCTCCATCAAGATCCAGAAGATCTTGTTGTCCTTAATGCGCAGCACATCCTTTGTTTCCCACAGTGAAGCATACTTCATTGCCTTGGGTAGGTCTAGTGCGACTGAAGGGAATTGACTGTCCTGTGGCAGCTCCCATGCTACCGACACAATAGAGAGCAAGAGCCACGCTTAGTGGAATGTCTTACTGAGCTCCTATGCCTCATGGCAGTTCACTAGGAACTCTTCACGAAGATAGTTTTACCAATTGAACTGGACTCCTTTAGTGCACTAGCCTGCTAGTGTGACGACAAGCGCCAACACCTCATCGGCACGAAACTTACTCATCACCTTCCCTGCCAAAATCTGTGTAGCCACCTTTACAGCAGGGTCACTAATGCTTGATATGGCATATCCGCGTGACTTCTTCACCAGCTTAAATTTCTCCTTTATGGCCTCCACGAGGGCCTGCTCGCCACCTTTTCCGCCAAATATCATGGCTGGATTTTCTCTTGTGTAGGGAAGTCGCGTGATTCTATGGATCAATCTGTCAGTGATGGTTATTGGGTCCTCTAGCCACAAACAACCATCATGAACCAAGCATAACAGCTACTTAATGACCAATACTGTAATCAGGGTGCAGTTGTAGTGTGGCACCCATAGCATGTTGAGAAGACCTCCTCCTCTAAGCCACCTTCGCAGCTCTAATGCAGTCATCCTAGTGGTTGTGTCAATAATGCGGTGCATCAGCTGCTCAGTCACCAAGTGTGGGAACTTCTCATGGTCATCTAAGTCCCAATATTTGAGTTTTAATAGAGGAACCCAGGCCAAGCATGGTCCTTCAAAAACAATCTCATCCGACAACAGAGGGATTTGCAAGGGGACCTTGCTCGCGTCAATATCTTTTAGTACCTTGGTCTTGCCCTTGTGTGGAGGGACATACTCAAGAAACCGAGTGATAGGGTTAGCACCCTGGACTTCAACTTCCTCCATGTCTATCCCCACATCCTCATCATCCATCAAGATGTCTTTGATTTCTTCCTCATACGACTCTAGACTAATGGCATTGGCCTTTTCTGTGTAGTGGGCTTCTCCTTTAGTGGGTTTCTTCTCGGCAATGCATGCATTGATATTGCAGGCTGATTTCCCTTCTTATCCTTCATGCTATCCTTGGTTGGGGTTGGCTTTGGTCTTGGTGTCCTTGGTGATTTTTGGACTTCCGCTAATACTTTGGTAACCTCTGGAGTAGCTGCTTCTGTCTCACTAACCACTTCTAGCATATCCTCCTCGGCTATCACTGCTTCGATTTCCATATTTGTTGTAGGTGTCGACATAATGGTACTCAACAATGCTCGTGTCATCTTTGGTAAGTTCTCAAACGCTGAACTCACTATCAGAGCCTCAAAGAATTCTCAGTTCATGTGCGCCTGAGAGCTCAACAATTCAATTCTCAAATTGCCAAGTGTTTTTCGTTGGACAACCACTTGTAATTTATAGGGAATTTCAAATTCAAATCCAATCATTCCCCCCACATTCAGTTCCTTAATGTTAGATTGGCGACAGATTCTCAAGGATTTACTTGATAAATTCCATCTTAAATTTCCACTTCCCACTCCATTTCACCGCATTTCTATCGTCAAATCATGAATAGTGACTTTAACAGTCACTTTCTAGCCACCCTGCGCAATTTCTCCCTAGGTAGTGCAACTCCCTTTGCACTACCGTGAACCCTATGACACTTCCTTGCTTCGCATAATCCTCCAACCACGCAGCTCCCCAACTCGGGCAGTGTAGTTTATATTCCTGCTCCTCCTTTCAGCTGCCTAGAGTGCTAAGGTTGTGCTACCTTCAAAAAATCACATGGCTGGACCACCGGTGTATGGCTTCAATCGACTGCCATTCACCTTTCCTGGGAAGGGATCTCCATTCAATTTAACCAATTAAACTACTCCTTCATCAGTAATCTCCTTAATGACATAGGACCCTGACTAGTGCATTCTGAATTTCCCTAGAAATTTATCAAACTTACTGTCACATAACAAAACCAGGTAATTTACCTTAAAGGTGCACAACTTAATGTGCCGATCATGCCATGCTTTTTCACGCAGCTTTTGGACTTGTTGGTGAAACCTAGTTAGAAATCTTTCTTCCTCTAGCTTTGCCAGCTGTGTGAGCCTCTCTTCCAGGGCTCTGCGATCTGTCATAATGTGAGTGCTGCTATGCGCAGACTAGGCACAATGTATTCCATGAGCATCATCGCCTCAACACCATATACAAGCATAAAGGGTGTTTGTCTAGTAAACTTCTATCATGTAATTTGATACCGCCATAGTACTACGAGCATGCATAGGTCCCAATCACTTCACTGAATGTTGCAAACCTTTGTCGGCGAGTTTTCCAACACTTTATTGAATGCTTCCACCATCCTGTTAGCCTGCAGGTGATAAGGCATGCTCTTCTAATGATATACCTGAAATTCCTCCGTCAACGTGCTGATCGTCTCATTCAGAAAGTGCGTGTCACGATCTCCATCAAAATATTTGGACACCCAAATCGCATCATCACATACTCGAAGAGGAACTTGGTAGTAGTTGCGTCTGTGCAATCCTTCACAGGCTGTGCCTCTGCCCTTCGAGTTAAATACTCTATTGTGGTGATAATGTACCTTGCTCCCGTCTTCTTCCCTTGGGGCTGAATGGGTCCCACAAAATCTATCGTCCATTTCTCAAAGGGTTGTAACATCATCTGTGGATTCAGAGGAAGCTCATCCCTCCATGATGGCTTTCCAGTCCTTTGACACACATCACATGCTTTTAAGTAAGCTTTTGAATCCTGATGGAGGGTTGGCCACCACAATCCTGCGTGTAGAATCTTCTGTGTGGTCGCTCTCCCTGCATAATGTCCTCTCGCGGTGCCCCCATGAGCATCTACGAGGATACTGCTCCTTTCAAACTCCGATACATATTGTCACAATATCTCATTGGACCCCATTTTTTACAGATGCCCGACAATGATAGAAAAGTCTGCTGTGCGCACCACTAATTCCTTCTTCTGTTAGATGATGTATCCTTTCAGGGCAATTCCTGTCGTTAGGAAGTGTATGATATCTTCAAAATTACCATCCACAATGTGCACTGCTAATAGCTATGCATCAGGCAATCCCTCCTCCAAATTAGTAGGCTCTTCCTCTGTTTTGATGCACGACAGATGGTCTGCTCCCACATTCAGTCATCCAAGCTTCACAATAACTTCAAAATCATACTCCTGGAACAATAACAACCACCTACAGATTCTCCCCCCCAACACAAGCTTATTGACCAGGTATTTCAATGTGGAATGATCCGTATACATCTTAAAATGGCCTCCCAACAAATAGTTTCTAAATTTCTAGAGTGTGTATATGATGGCTAACCCTTCGTGCTCAGTGGTGGAATAGTTCTTCTTTGCCTTGGGTAACCTTCTGCTTCTGAATGCTATAGGATGGTCCAAGTCTTCTCTGCCAGCCTATGTTAGTACTGCTCCTAATGCTATACATGATGCGTCGACATGTACATGAAACTCCTTCTTCCAATCCGAGAATACTAAAATTGGTGCGTTGACCATATTTTCTTTCAATACATCCAAGCTTTTCTTATAGTCCTCGTTCCAGCAAAATGTGACATCCCTTTTCAAAAACTTCTCCATAGGTGTGGTGATCTTGGAATAGCCTTTGATAAATTTTATGTAATATCTAGTATGTCATAGGGTAGCACAAAACTATTTCACACTGCTCAATGCTTCTAAGTTAAGTATCACTGCGATCTTCGCGAGATCTACCATCAGTCCTTGTCTACAAACCACATGACCCAGTAGGGTCCCAAATGGAACACAAAACATGCATTTCTTCAGATTGAGTGTGATTTGGTATCTTTGACAGGTATCTAGCAGTAGGCATAAACTTGCCACATGGAATTTCACTAGCCCAAACACAGTCCAGTAATCAAAGTATACCTCTAGAAACATGTGAATAAATTCCATGAACGAAACAATGACTATGCGCGAAAAATCCGCAGGCACATTCTTCAATCTAAAAGGCATTAGAGTATACTAAAAACACCCTGACTCAGTCGCGAAGGTTGTATTGCCCCTATCCTCTGGCACGATTTTGATATGATGGTACCATAGAACCCATTAGTGAAGGAATATGCTTCCTAGCCACCTACATTGTCCAACACTTCATGATTGAATGGAGTCAGGAAAGGATCATATACACAAGCATCATTCAACTTCCTGAGACCTATTCATATCCTTATTTCATCCTTCTTCTTCTTTTCCTGTACCACAATTGGGCTTACCCAATCAGATTCTTCTATGGGGTCAATGATGCCTACCGTGAGCATCTTCTCTAGCTCTAAGCGGACCTTCTCCTTATACTTCAGATTGAGACGGTAAGGTCTTTGCTTAATTGGCTTTGCGTCAGGTTTCAACGTGATCTTCATAACAACTAGGTCTCCTATTATCCCTTTTAGATCCGTAAACTTGGTAGGGAACAAATCCTGGTATTTGTGGAGAAATTCAACGACCTTATCCACAGTTGCGTCATCCCAGTAATCTCCAATATTCGCGAATTTGGGCTCTACCTCCGTACCAATATTTACCTATTTCATTTTCAGTGGTACAGTTATATCAAGATTCTCAATCTACGGTCCTTCAACCTCGCAATGACCTTCTATTTCAGGGATGTTAATCTTTCACGGATCCTCATCTTCTTCTTCAGTAGTCATGTTATAGCATTCCAGCATGTGACTTAGCTGAGTAGTCCAATCAGGTTGAATCAGTTCCAAAGGATCCTGCGGTATCCTAAAGATTGCTGCTTTCACTTCTTGTAGCGCTCCGTTAATACAGTCAAACCCGTCTTCAAAGCTGAATGTCATTATGAATCCTTTGTGCAAAACATCCCATTCACTTGTACCATGGTATAGCTCTATTTCTAAGTACCAGTTCATCAAGATGACATCCAAGGTGTGATAGAACAAGTGCATCCATTTAGGTTGGGGCTTTGCTCTATAAGCATGAACCCATTTTGCTAAGTGCACGTGCAGATCATCCTTCCCATTGTTAGAGTCGGCCTGGTCAAGTCCTCCGTCAGGGATCAAAACTCTTTATGCATTTCATGATTAGGTGTCGCGCTCCTCTCTTCCAGTTGCATTTCGCTAGGGACATGTCATGACCTGACAAAGAAAGTCATGCTAGTTAGTTTCCCTCATGTCTGGCCCATGCTGGTTCAGGTCTTTTTCCAAAATCAATGAAATTCATGATAGTCAAGGTTTGGTCCTATTTTAGGACAAAGTCATTTTTGGTTTGAGTCTAGAAATTCATCAGTTTGGTCCTTGAAAAAACATGTCCAGAAACAAGCCATGCAGGCCAAAGGGAGACCTTGTACACCTACAGTGCAGAAAGCTTCATCATCACCACAAGAGACATCGACTCTTCTTCAAAACTCTGTTTGAAGAAAAGTCAAGCAAGGTCAACTATGACAAAATTTTCCAGAAATCGACAGTTGACATTTTCAGATGCAGTCATGGATGTTAAAGCCAGAGGCCCAGTCACACAATCCCTGCAAAGGAATGCCAAAAATTTCATCAAGAGAGCCAGAATTTTGAAGAAAAATGGGAAAAAATAGAGTGTTGTAAAAGTCAATAAAATGGTGCAAACTCAAACATTAGAAAGTGGGTTTTTTAAAGAGGAAAAAATCAAACCAGTTTCTCTCAAGCCTATAAATACATATTGTGGCCCAAAGCAAAGCCATTGTGCATTGGAGACTTAGAAAGACATTGCAAAAGGTGGGAGAGTGAGATTGGTGAGTGTTTGAGTGAGTTGGTAGATGATTTGGGAAGTGCGGCACACACAAGCAGGAGCGCGGTTCATACACCGCGCGCGACGCATACACAGCCAGCCCGCCGTTGAACGAATACACAGGCGTAGTGCACTGGGAAGAGCGCGCGGCGCACACAGTCCAACAGCTCAAAAACAAGGCAAAACCGTTTCAAATCTTTGTGAATCCCATCAAATCAAGAGGTAGGCTTTATGACACCTCTTGTACATCTATTTTTTCAATGATATGGTGTTTATAAGATATTTAAATGGTACGCAAAAGCACAAGGCCATCCATGGAAAAGATCACCAAGAAAAACGATAAATGGGGTTACAAAATTGTGATGATGCCACCAAGGTTCTGCTCCCCTCCCCTTGTCCTCTCACCCCTCATCATTCTCACCTCCCCTCCATCATGTTTCCTAAGAAAATCATCCTAAATTCACCACTAAAACCCCCTCCCTTGTTTTTCAAAGCAAGCTGGACGACTTTTACAGTGCGCGGCACTCAGGGCGCGCGGCGCACTGGGAGCCCGACCACAATGAAAAATTGCCACTGGCACGACGCATTCCCGCCGCGCGGCGCACAGACTTATAAGCCCAAAATGCACTAAATTGCCCAAAAATTTTATGAATGACCCTCAAGGTTGGAGAGGTAGCCCAACTACCTTCGTCATTGGCGTTTAAACTTGAAGGGGAATGTTATTATGATGACCATGAAATCAAATGAAAAATTTTTAAAAGTAAAACAAAGATGATATAAAGAAGGTCAATAAAGTTAGGGTTTTGCTACAGTGACTTTATTGCGAAAGCATGCTCCTACCCTACCTCTATCAGCTAATCCCCCTGTAGCAGTTTCCCCTGATAATCACCCTAGCTCCACTGTAATCATATCCATTTGTCCCCTCTATTCCTATTGCTCAAAACATCCAAACCATACCCCATCAACACCATACTCAAACACTCCCAAATCCATGATAAATTTCTCCTTTTAAACCCCTATTCCTCTTTTCATCATTCCCCTCCTAAACTCCCCCGTTTTATTGTCCCCTTAGTGACAGATTTGCAGAGCATCTATCAGTTCAGTGGTTTTAGAGGGCAGAAAAGAAATTCAGGGTACAAACAGCAGTAATGGCATCGAAAATTTCATCAGATTATGAGGGGGAAACCCACAATGATACAACTTCAGGAGAACAGGCTCCTCGGAGGCCTAGGAGTGGCAGACATGTCAGGGATGAACCAAACACCCTCACAGAGTTGCAGTCATGCCCTCTCGCTATGTCTTGTTTCCAGCACTTGGCATGTTTCGAATTTTGTTAGAGGGTGGCAAATGTCAGAATTCATCATGAGTTGGCCCGCCTCTTTGCACTTCACCTACATGGAGGATAGTCTATCTTGGCGGGGGTCACTTTCACATTGACACCCGAAACCATATCAGTGGCAACAGGCATACCAAATGTTGGAGAACAGTGGCACAAGAAGATGAAGGTGGAGAGGGAACTTTATGAAGCTTACATAAAAGCCAGTTGTTTGAGTCAGCTCATGAGAGTTTTCCCATTCAGATTTCTGAGAGATGATTATGCTCTGCTCATGAGATTGATCATGAAATACTTCAGTTGTGAGGGGAGGTTTTCTCGCCTTTATGCCTATCACATCAGGTTACTCATGCACTTCACCAGGGTGCGTATGATGAACCTCCCATTATTCATTTGCGGGAACATAGAGTGGATGAGAAAATTCATGTAGCACAAGACCCCTCGGCAGCAGCTCAACAACGTATATCACTTTGCTCTTATCGAGATTTTGGTGGACCATCAGTTGAGATTGTAGGGCATTACTTGGGAGGACTTCATCTCCCGTGAGTTCTTCAGTGCTCCACAGGTAGTATCAAAAGAAAAACATGAGATAGGGGGTACTTCTCATCAGCATGAGCACCATGAGACCACCGTGGTGCCATTTTCCATCACATATCAGAGAGGCTATCCGAAAGGCACCAGGCCTTTGTTTGCAGCAGCAAAGCGAGTGTTATCTCCACCTGGGGTGGAATGGGCCTCGCTTCCAGCATCGACGACATAGGAACAGGACAGAGGTAAGGAGCCAATGCATGAGGAGGGGCCTTCGGGTGAGCCATCAGGTGCTCAAGGGAGCGATGTCATCCTCATTCCGGATGAAGAGACAGAGGCAGAAAATGTCAAACTGAGGATGATTATTCAGGAGTAGGACACAGAAATCAAAGACTTGATACTCAGTTTCGAGAGGTCCAGATGGGTCATCAACTATCTGGAGCAGAGGAACAAACAACTAGAAGACCAGCATGTGATCATGGAGATGCAGAACATCCGTGAGGGTCGCCTAACTGCCCAGCATAGGAGGATTGAATTCACTTCATTAGAGCAACAGGTTATGGATGATCGTGAGTCTGTTCTTGAGAGAGTCAACATGCACCTAGACAGAATGTTGAACAAGGCCGACAAAGACAACACACTGCTGAGACACATGGCTCATCATTACAGGGCACGGAACATGAGTTTGAGGGCCCGGATAAGGAGTTTAAAAGCAAAACTGAGGAAAGCCACAAAAAGGGAAAAAGGGGAAAAAGAGAAATATAGGCTTAGGATCTTGGCTGAGGCATCCTTGAATTAGCAAAGCACCCCATAGAGAGCTTCCAGCCCAAATATCATAAAATTTGGGCAAAGTTTGGTCACAGGGAAATTTTTTGGGCAAAAAACAAGGATTTTCTCCCTGTGCGCTGTGCACCCTGCGCGACGCTAAAATGATAGCACTCCAATCAAGAAAAGGTTTGCATTTTTGGATTTAGCATCGAAAAATACATCTACTGGTGTCCGGGCTAGAAATTGTGATATGTCTTGGGTCTCCTAAAGGTCAAAAAACACTCAAAAATGGCCTTTCTGCCACTTTTTGGACACATAGAAAGCAGTCTTGGGAGAATGAATATTTGGAGGGGAAGATGAGCTTAAAATTTAGAAATTCTAGTGGGGTTAGAAAGTAGACAGGCCAAGCTTTGTAGCAAGCCCACTTGGGCACATTTTGGACACCTGGAAGTGCCCCAAAACAGGCCCCAAAATAGTGCGACGCACAGAGAAATTGGCGCGGTGCACAGAGGAAAAATTGCCAATTTGATTCCGTTTCGCGAAATTTCGGTTTGCGACTTCTCCAAGTGGGCCCGCTCATCTACACTTCAGTTATTTGGCACCAAAGGCAGCATTTAAAATGTTTTTTCCCCAGATTGGCTTCTATCCAAGTGGCGAAGGAAGCAAACGGTCACCCCAAAGCCAAATGTCATATTTGCAGCACTGCACCTGTAGTTGATGGTTGGCTCTCCATCTCCATTTCAAAATGATTTGAGTAACTTCCCAACCCCTGGGCATTCTATCTCTTCCTCACACATTCTATATATTGTATGCAAGTT
>APFE031651572.1:0-39632 GCA_000404065.3 Pinus taeda
ACTCCCATGTAATAGCCTATGTACCTAGCCCAATTGTTAAAGATATACTTACTCAAGAGAACTTAGAGGGTAGAAGAGGAAAATGGATTGCAAACATTCTAGAATTTGATATTGAAATAAAACCTACAAAACTTATAAAGGGGCAGGGTTTGGCCAAATTAATGTTTGAAACAAATTTCCAAGCCCTGGACATCAACCAACTGGACAGTGAACCGGAGCTGGCGACTCCAAAGATCAATGTAGCCTTTGAACAATCCCCCTGGTATTTTGATATTTGTTATGTGTTACAAAACCTGTGTGCTCCCCCAAGGCTGTCCAGAACTAAATGTAGGTTCTTAAAAATGAAAGCTTCAAAATTTTGTGTTATAGATGGAAATCTTCTCTGGAAAAACCATGAGGGTATCCTATTAAATTGTTTAATTGAAAATGAAGCTAATAAGATCATGGAAGAATTTCATGCAGGTGATTGTGGTGGACATTTGTATTGGAAGTCCACTGTGGATAAGCTACTGAGAGCTAGATACTATTGGCCTACTGTTTTCTCTGATGTCAAGAAATATACCACTTCATGTCACAAATGTCAAGTGTTTGAAGGAAAGAGACAATTACTGCCACTACCTTTAAGGCCTATTGCAACAGAGAGACCATTTCAGCAATGGGGCTTGGATTTCATTGGAGAAATTAATCCCTCATCTTCAGGCCAACATAGATGGATTCTAACAGCTACAGAATACTTCGCTAAATGGATTGAAGCAATCCCATGTAGACAAGCAAATGATTCCACTATCATTCAGTTTCTTGAGACCAATATTCTTGCTAGATTTGGATGTCCTGATAAGATAATAACTGACAATGCTGTTGCTTTTAGGTCTAAGAAGATGGTCAGCTTCTGTCACAAATTTCACATTACTTTGGGCCATTCTACTACATATTATCCCCAAGGTAATGGCCTTGTAGAATCATCAAATAAAAGCCTGGTAAACATGATAAAGAAGGTGTTGGAAGAGAACAAAAAGAATTGGCATAAGAAACTTGTCAATGCCTTATGGGCAGATAGAATAACAACCAAGAGATCAATTGGGGTCAGCCCATATGAGTTAGTCTACAGATTAGAAGCCAAATTTCCTTCATCACTAGGGATCCCTGTTATGAAGCTACTTCAAGAAAGTCAAGCTGAGCCCAATGATATGCAAAGGAGGGTGAATCAGATTATATGCTTACAGCAAACCAGAGACCAAGTTTATAACAGAGTTCAAATTTTACAACAGAAGCTCAAGAAAGCTTTTGACAGAAGGACCAAGGCTGAGGATTTCAACATGGGTGACAAAGTTCTCAAGTGGGATTCAAGAAGAGAAAACAAAGGAAAGCATGGAAAGTTTGATTCCCTTTGGAGAGGACCATTTATCATCCAAGCAATGCAAGGAAATAACACCTACCTTCTTAAGGATCTTGATGAAACAGATTTGGATGAAGGTCCTATCAATGACAGGATGTCGAAGCACTATTTTGACTACTTTCCATTAATGCAGTATGGCTGCCCTTGTACATAATTTACTCTGTATAGTGTTTTTCTAAGCATATGAATAACTTAATTTCAAGGATCTTGCAAAAGCAGGAAAACACTGGACTGCAACAAGTGTTATAAATATGTCAGTCTACAATTTTGAGGGTTCAAGGATGAAAAAGCTCCAAGTTTTGAAAGCAGTAGCCAAAGGGCCAAGGCACGTTGACCTGCTGTTCTTGGTCTTTCAAGAAGAAAAACCATCCCCATGTGGAGCCACTGTTGGATACCTATACCAATAGCTTTCATATTTCATGATTAGCAAATTCAAATGCCAAATATGCTCTGCTTTGCTGGTACAAATATCCCATATTTTCAAGGAAAAGCAAGGTGTGTACATGCCTTCATGTCTATTAAAGTTGTGATGGATGGTCCAACAGTCTAATCTGGATCATGCCATGTTTCAATTTTCTATTGTAGAATAGAGAAAGAAATCTGTCCAAACTGTTCAATCTTGGCAGATCAGTAATTACGCAGAGAAGCTAAGGTTCCCAACTGCTTAATCTGGGGCCTTGGAAGAAATAAGGGTAGTGCTAGATAGGAAATCAAAGGAAAAAGAAAATGGAAAAGAAAAGGCACTTAAAGGGTCTGCAAGTCCAAGTGCACCCTTCAAGAAGAAACAAAAAATGCTAGGCAAATAGTTGGGTAGGTAGATGCGGTTGCAGAAGTGGTGTCCCTTTCAGACTGCATCATGCTGGTAAATACAAGGAGAACAAAATCATGAAACATGACTAACTTCCCTTTTTCCTAATTCATCACTCATTACTAACATCGCTTCACCAGGTGTGTAAGAGAGAGATCCAAGGTTTTATATTGGTCCTTATTGCCTTTAAAAGCCACATTTCTTGTGCAAAGTTCTTTTCATTTTGATCTACTCTTTAAACTAAGTTGTTTTCAAGAAAACTCAGTAATATCACTCCTCATTCACCCTCTCCCTCCATATTAACCTCTAACTTTTATTATCTAACTCCCTATGCTACCCTTTCCCTACTATTATAACACCAAGGTGTATAAATCCTAAGCATTCTATAAATATCCCCTCCTTGGCATTATATCCATATGATTCAATGCTAGGGAATTGAATTAACACCTGGTTAGCTCAAGAACCCAAGCCTTACCTTTTTGTCTCCATCAGAACTCATTCTACCTAGCCAACCCTTCATTTTGCCCTAAAAACCTTGGAAAAACCCCTTTTGCACCCTTTAACCCACTCAAAATGACAAAAGCACCTTGAAAACCCACTTTCTAGCTTTATCCTAAGTCTAAGGCCTTTATGAGATTTATATGCGGAAAAACCCATTTATCCAAAGTTCCGAGGCATATGCGACTTTGCAAATGAAATTACACCAAAAACCCATTTTTTCTAAAGTCTCGAGGTTTTATCGACCATTGTACAAATACATTGCAAACCATTGAAAATTCGTTAGAAATTCCTAAGGGTCCCGCCGGGCACGAATACCATGGAAAATATTATTTTAATCCTGACCCGATGTCGTATCACCCGTGCAAGTCAATGGTCTGTCGACCGTCCGATCAACCTCTTTCCATCCGACGGTTGACACTGATATCGGACCGGCCCCGACGTCCGGATGATATCATCCGATATCTGTCAAACGCTGACGTCAGGTCGGGTCCATGCATCGCCCCCAAACCGCATCGGAGCCCCCTCTGACAGATTCCTATCTGTAACATAGGCTGCCCGATATTGCGCCACCTATCTGCCAACGTCAGCGCCACCTAACTGCCTGCGTCATCGCCACAACCGCGCGCCCCGTCCACCATTGCTCCACCTGTCTGCCACCTCACCACCCCCGTGGACTAGTCATAGGCCGCCACGTCACCTGATGACATCATGCTGATGTCATCCGACCCTGACCCACCTGGTGACATCATGCTGACGTCATCCAAAAAGGCGCGAATGTCCCAAAAAAGCCATATTTTGTCAATTTTCACGTTCTTTTCGCACTTTTGGAAAAAACTATTGTTTCTCTCTCTGCATGCGTTTTTACGACCATTTGCACCAACTTGCTCAGAATCGACCAGGAGACCTCCGCACGCCTACCCACCTGCATTGGTGACCCGGCCCATCGATTTACCAGGTATTTCTCCATACAAGTCTTCTCGAAACCTGGTTTTTCTCTGTAATAACAAAAAACTCATTTAGAGTACAGAAAACGCATAATTCACCAGAAAATTACCTGAACCCAGCTCCCACTTGAAAAGTTAACGGTCGAAATTCATTAGCCGAGCCTATTTGGACTAAAATCTCAGTGAAAAACCTGCATTTTCATTCGCGCAGTCGTGAACTGAAACCCGGAACCTACATTCAATTGCTGAGGAAGGTCTGTTAAAGACTAAAATTTGCCTTCTCAAGGGATTGAAACAGTATTTCAATTGCTGCAGACTTGCCCTGTTACCCTTCATTTCTCAAATTACCTCTTCACCCAGGCAGTGCTCTTCCAGTCTAAGAAACAGCAGTCTATTTGCAAAACACAATCTAAGTAACCATGGAGACTCCAGTTGCACCAATTGCCCTCAATGTTGCTCCCTTAAATGCCCCTTAGAGAGAGTTGGAATGGCAGGATTTGGCAGACTTGGACTACCAAATCTCAGAAGACTCCTCATCACGCAGCAAGTTCCACCTCCACCTGCTAAATGAGCTTAAGGCCAAACATGTGGAAGGGACAGACATATTAGGCATTTGGGATTCTTTCCTCCCAATTTTCAGGCTCCCTCAGGTCAACTAATTCCCTGACCTGATTCATCTCTGTGCTGTCTGCTATGACCCCATTCAAAGAGCTATGCTTAACCCTTCAGGCTCAGTTGTATTCTACATGACCCCTGAGGCCATTAGAGAGATGCTACAGTTCAAGACTCAGAAGAAATTGGTCCCCTTCTCTCTATTGGATTTGATAAACCAAGAGCTAAGATGCTAACAGATGCACAAATCATAAAGATCAACCAATTGTTTATTAAAAACATTGACACTGTGCTGTACCCTCCTATTTTTGATGGCTACCTCAATCAACTGGGTGTAGATCTTGCATACATGATCAGTTCTATCTTGGGGTACAAATCAGTTGAATTTCTTGATGAAACTGTACTAGTGATGATGACTATGTTTTCCCCTGGCAAGAGTCCAATCTATTATGATTATGCCACATACATATCAGATAAGATGCATGAGCAGTTTTTGAACCTGTAAAGAGAGAAGGTGTTCAGATACACCTCCTACATCTACCACCTCATTCTATATTATCAACATGAGAAGTTCTCCTTCATTGTTAAGAGAATAGATGCACAAGGCAATCGAAGGTCAGTAGTGTACTGGACCTCAGTGTTTCATAGCAGAACCTACTCTCCATACACCTACTATGAATTCAAAGACCTCTTCATCCACCCAGCCATGTCTTTATTCCTAAGCTCGCCTCCTCCAAGACTGACTGATGAGATGGAGAGAATCTTGTATTTATCCAAGGTGTACAGCATTGGGGATTGGTACTTTTACCAAAACTACACCGTAATCAGAATATATGGGTGTGAGTTACCCCCATACAGATTGCCCAAGTATGTGCCCATGAGACTATTTGCCCTTGAATATTTCAGGCAATTTGGGAATGATGATATGGTACACTTTGTAGGCAAGGGAAAGAAGGCACAGCTAAAGGTGAAAAATCAATTGGGCCACCTTGTTTTGAACAAAAGGGAAGGCTGGAAGGAAGCTGATAGAAAGCTAGAATGCCTTGGCCTGAAGACTGGCTTCCTCTGGAAGCCCTATGACCCCAATCACTCCATATCATTCAGAAGGCTCAAATACAAGCTCTCTAGTTATGACCATGTGAGTTTGTCCCACATTGAAAAATTTGCCAATCAACCAAAATGGAAGAGGGGCACACTGGAGGAACCGGTCACACAAGAAGAACTGAATGAGAGAGCTAGAAGACATCTTCTAAAATTGGCTGACTTGGAATCTCCTCCACAGGTGTTCGCTCTACCAAAGCCTCAAGCAAGAGCAGCTGCCTCATCATCTACATCACATCAAGAGGTAGTCCAAACCACAAGCCAAGCTCAGAGCAAAAGCAAGGAGAAGGACATGGAAGACCAACAGGTTCAGCCACCCCAATAGGTACAGCAGCAAAAGGAGCAACAGGTACAGGGGGAACAGACAGCAGAGGCCCCAATGGCCACACAGCAGCATCCAACACAAATGGCACCCCCCAGGCAAGATTCAAGGATTGATTCTTCTGTCCTCCAAACCCCTCAAAGGGAGGACGTGAACAGAAAAAGAGACAGAGAGACTCCCCTCACTGATCACCAACTCAAGGGAAGAAGAGGCAAAGGCAAAACCCTTTCTCTGAAGAGGAAATGCCATGGGGCAGACTTCAGGTACAGGCCTGCCCAGCATGGAGGCCTCAGCCAGCTCCTTCCAACAAGAGCAAGACAGGGCAACAGTAGGAGAAGTTAGCTCCTCAGGACAAAGGAGGGAAGGTGAGAAAAGTATTAAGTAGCAATTTAAGGACATCAAAAACAGAAATGAACCGTTAAAGCTGCAACTATATAATCACCTATTGAAAATGGCCCCTACAGACCAGCAAAGGCTCATGTCTGCATATGATGCACATGAAGGAAAAATGATCATGAGCCATTTTACACCAACAGTGCAGTAACCATAGTCAGCTGAAGATTATATAAGGACCAACCTGGAGGTCCTGTCCAAAGACATCCACCCAATGAATCAAATATAGCTGCACAAACAAACGGGTGAGATGGTGTATGCCACATTGGCAGATAAAACCCTGGTGAACTATAGGCTACAAAATAGCCTGAATAACACAACTGCACAACTTGAGTTGGAAAGGGCTTCCTCTAGAGCTAAAGACAATAGGATCAAAGCTCTGGAGGAAATCATAATAGAGCTTGGACATGATCCTAAAGATGTCAAGGCAGTGCAAAAAATTCTGAAGCTGAGGGATGCTGATATGGCAGCATTAAGAAAGATGTTAAAAATCCCAACAACTCTTCATCTTCAAACAGAAGAGATTGCCCAGCTCAGGCAAGATAAGGATGCAGCTGCTATGCTGATGACATTATACAAAGAGCTCATCCACACCCAAGAAAAGCTGCAGGAATTAGAGGCTACCCTGCAAACAGCATTACAGAAAAAGGAGGCAGGGAAAACCTCACAACCTCCTCCAGAAACAATAAATCTTGAGGAAATCCCTGAAACCACTGCCCCTCCCAGCCAGCAGGTACAACAGGCAGCACCATCCACCTCAGCACCAACAACAGAGCAGGCTGAAAGCCTTGACATGCAAAAGCTGAGAAATGAAATTCAAGTCTTGGAGTCTCAGATATCAGAGCTAAATCAAGCCAAGGACAGTCTGGCAAAAATAAATGAGAAATATGACAAGTCCATGCAGAATGTGGCTGAAAGAGAGAGGGAGGTAAAGGCTCTAAAGAAAAGAATAATTGAGCTGGAAAAAGAGCTCACACTGGACAAGGTCACATCTGAGCTCAAGAGGGTCGTGTGGGGCAATATTGGCCAGTCTATCACAGATCAGTGGGAGTATATTGAGGCCATCCATGAGCAAATAACGCTCATTGGGAAAGCACACAGAGAGATCCAACGGGCAAGGGCATCTCTAGGTAGTATGCCTGAGATTGCCACTAGAATGATAAATGTGCTGAATTACAAGACAAGCTCCCAGCTCATCAAAATGGGAATTCGAAATAGGACAGAGACCATTTCACTGATCAAAAGGGTCCTAACATTAAGAAACCTGATTTAGACCCTGGAAAGAAGAACCCAGGATATGCAAGCAGATATCAACAAGTTCCAGAACAGGTTTATGGCATTGCAAAACAGGGGTCTCCCTAGCTTGCTGGAGCCATCAGGAAAGTTGCTCTCACATGAAAAGTATGCCAAGAGAGTAAACACTTTTGTTGGGAATCAAATTGCAGAGACAGCTAGTACATCAGCAGAAGCAGGACCAGTTACAGGACATACCCTCTTCAACAGGGTAGAAAGTTTATATTTTATTATGAATGAAATCACACACTTTTTTTATGAGCCTCCCCATTTTTACAAGTACACAGAGGCAGATGAGACCATGGGGTCAATTTTGAGGCATCAATTGCCTACACCGGATGTGTGGGAAAATTTGATATAATTGCTGTTAAATCAAAGTCAGTAATTATGTTATTATTTTTGAAAATGTTCAAAGTTTTCATACACAGGAATATAAAGACACATCAGCAGGTATGCAGAAAAGAGGCTGAGCCAACTCAGCACTAGTATTCAGCCACCACAGCAGCAACAGCAGTCACAGGTGACAGGGCCGAGAAGCTACGAGAGGACAGAGCTGCACAGACACGTCATTCAGCAGTTATAACAAAGCGCTCAACCGACTCCGTGAGCTCCAAAGGTCAAAGTGTTCTGACAGGAGTTGAGAGCCTTTAATGTTTCATTAAAGATTGTAATAACTTTCTATCTGTATTTTCTATACGAGTTAATGAAGATATTTTCCGTCTCAGATGACTCAATGCCTGAGATATTTTGTATGCGACTGCTATATATTCCCCCTCGCATTTGTTAGCAGGGGTTGGACATTGGATGTAAGAAATCTTTCATATCTATTTTGCTCCTCTTCTACTGTAATTCTCAGAGAAATAATACAAAGGATGATGGAATTTCCAAAGCTCTGTGTTATTTGATCTTGTCTGGTGCTTAGCTTAAAGTTGCAGGATTCCTGCGTATCTCATGACTCAATAAGTTTCTCTTGTAACTCTTTTGTTATGTGTTTGTTATCTTTCACATATCTTTCATGTTTTCCATGTTTAACAGTTAATAGCAAGGAAAAAGAATAGTTCCAGGACTTAATCACAGATTACCCTGAACTCAATCTAAGCTATTGTCAATCTCTTTTCTTCAGTTATAGTAATGAAAGCGTAATTCTTAAATGCTACCATTTCACACTATATCATCACAGTGATTTATTATTTCAGGAATTCAAGTTTTCTCCTGAGGAATACATCCCTTTCTCACATCCCAGCTTAGTGAAAAATTCTTAACTGCTTTTCACTGGTTCTTTACACTCCATAATCACAATTTAAAGTTTGTTTCATGAAGTATCTAAATTGCCCTGTAACTCCAGCTACATCAAACCCAAGATTTCAAATAACCAACAGCCACAGACTCCATTGCCCAATGGATTAATTTTACCTGCAGAACTACAACTTTAAAGTTTCAGAAAGACATCCTCCCAACCAAACTTAAACCAAAAACCTCAATTTCATAACTAGCCTAAAATTTCCATAAAACAGAGACAAACCTTAAAGAGAGAGCCCTCACTGATTACAGCTGGGCTAGAAGCTATAATCCAAAGATTGGTTAGTGGTTACCCCGACCGTATTCCCTTGGGAGTCATAGGGAACAACCTGGGTGTTAACAGACCGCATAAAGTGGGTTACTTGCACCCCTCAAACCCCTAATTAACTACGTGGGCTAGTCGTGGAAAGAATATAACACAACCCAACATTCTCCCACTTGTTGTTTTCTTTCCATAGGGGGCCACATTAGAGATTAGTCATTTATCCAGCCTTGCAATTTCCACTATATCTCTACACCAAGAGAAATTATCAAAGCTCACAGATTTTGTTTATGCATCCATAGTATTTTTCAAAGTGTCCACCATTACCAGCAACACCTTTTTGTCTTCTATCATATCCGTCACAAAGTGATATTGAACATCAGTGTGCTTTGTCTTTGAATGATATGCAGGGTTCTTTGCCAAAAAAATTGCACTTTGGCTGTCACAGTCTATCCTTATAGCTCACTGTACTAACCCCATACTTGAACACAATCTCTGCAACTAGACTACTTCCTTTCTTGCATGAGTGGCTGCCATGTATTTTGCCTCTGTAGTTGATAGTGCCACTACATATTGTTTCTTACTCATCCAACTGATTGCACCTCCAAATAGGTTAAACACATACCCACTTGTAGATCTTCTTTGATCGAGATATTCAACCCAGTCTACATCAACAAAGCCACAAATATCCAACACTCTGTCCAATCATGGTCTTGCTTGGTAGCACAAACCATATTCACTAGTGCCACGCAAATACCTGAAAACCTGCTTCACTATTGTCCAACACTCCTTTCCTGGTTTTGACATAAACCTACTCAATACTCCCACTGCATGTGCAATGTCTGGTCTAGTATAGACCATTGCATACATCAAGCTATCGACTGCACTTTCATATGGAACATGGGACATGTCCTCTTCCTCTTCTTGTGTCTTGGGACATTGTTCAGTAGATAACCTCACACCTACAGGAATAGGAACCTTCACCGGTTTACTATCCTGCATATTAAACCTCTACAATATTGTCTCGACGTACTTCCTTTGGTTTAACCAAAGCTTCCTCTTTGTCTCATAAATTTTAATTTTCATGCCCAAAAGATGACTTGCAGCACCAACATCTTTCATGTCGAATTTGGAGGACAAATGAGTCTTCAAATCCTAGATAATTTCTTTGTCATTTCCAACCAGCAACATATCATCCACATACAAGACCAGACAAATAACAGGGTCACCAATTAATTTAAAACACACACAGTTATCCGCTTTGCTTCTAGTGAAGCCAAGTCCCCATATAAATGTATCAAATTTATGATACCACATCCTTGGTGACTATTTTAACCCATACAGAGACTTCTTTAACTTGCATACCAGTTCTTTCTTACCCTTCACCACAAAGCCTTTAGGTTGCTTCATGTAGATCTCCTCTTCCAGATCCCCGTGAAGAAATTTTGTCTTCACATCCATCTATTCTACCTCAAAATCAAAAGAAGAAGCAATAGATAAAAGTAATCTAATAGAAGTTACCTTGGCAACGGGAGAAAAAAATATCACCAAAATCAATTCCCGACACCTGGGAATAACCTTTTGCTACCAAATGAGCTTTGTATTTCTCCACTTTTCCTTCTGCATTTGTCTTCATTTTGAAAATCCATTTTCTGCCAATGGGTTTGTTTCCAGTCGACAACTCCACCAGATCCCAAGCGTCATTTTTGTGCAAAGATGCCATTTCATCAACCATGGCCTCTTTCCAGAGTTTTCCATCCTCTGAATCCATTGCTTCCTTCACAGTTATGGGATCATCATCAGTAATAGACAAATAAAAATTTGAACAGAAAGCAGATGGATTATACCTTTCTGGCTACCTTCTTTCTCGAACTGATCTTCTCACACAGAGTTTGTGGCTCTTCATCTTCTGATTCCTCCTCTACTGTAGAGTCTGATTCTTCTTGCTTTAGCTCAAACTCTATCTTCTCAGGTTCCTTTGGTTGGACTTCATGTTTAATAACATATTTCACCTCTCTGAACACCACATCTCGACTGTACACAACCTTCCTTGTATTCTGGCTTCCAAAACTTATAAACCTTTAAACCATCCTGTACCCAAGAAAGATGCACTTTTCAGATTTACTATCCAACTTGGTTCTTTTCTCATTTGGAACATGTACATATGCATCACATCCAAATACCCTCAGATGTGAAAGAGAGGGTTTCTTACCAATCCATACCTCTTGTGGAGTCTTATCCTCCAATACTAATGAAGGTGATTTATTGACAAGGTAACATGTTGTCTCCACCGCCTCTCCCTAGAATTCTTGTCCTAACCTAGCACTACTAAGCATGCTTCTTTCCCTTTCCATCAACATCTTGTTCATTCTTTATACAACTCCATTTCTCTTAGGTGTATATGCAGTAGTATTCTGCAGTGCTATACCACACTTCTTACAGTATTCTTTAAATTCCTTGCTGCAAAAATCTCCACCACTATCTGTCCTCAGCACCTTTATCTTCTTCTTTGTTTGGTTTTCCACCAGAGCCTTAAATTCTTTAAACCTGTCAAAGACTTCAGATTTCTTATTAAGGAATTATATCCATGTATTCCTTGAGAAGTCATCTATAAATGATACATAGTACACATACTTACCCAGTGATGGAACCTTCACAAGTCTAAACACATCGCTATGCACAAGCTGTAATATATGTTTCACCTTCTTACCACCAGAGGGGAAACTCACCCGATTCTACTTCCTGTAAGCACAATTTTCACAGAACTCAAAATCTAGAGAGTTATTACTCATACCTTCTACCATACCTTTACCACGAAGTATTTGAAGGCCCTTCTCTCCAATATGTCCAAGCCTTTGATGCCACAACATGGTCTTCTCTCTAGAGACCACTAGATGTTCTGCTCCACTTTCAGGAACCACAAAACTGTTGCACCCATCAACAACCGTTGTACCTTGCAGTTTGTACAGAGTTCCAATCTGAACTCCTTGCATCAATACCAGTGCTCCCCGAACCATATCATAGATATCCTTCTCGAACACTGTTTTTACACCTGCATCATCAAACTTGCTTATAGGAATTAGATTTTTGGCTAATGTAAGAATATGCAGAACACCTGGAAGTGTTATAGCCCTTCCACCTTGTAACTTCAATTTTACTTTTCCACGACCAATCATTCTAGCCTTCCTATCATCCCCTAAGAAGACATTACCACCATCATATTTCTCATACTCACAGAACCACTCTCTATGGAGAGTGAAGTGAAAGGATGCACCTGAATCAATCAACCATGCCTCATGATCTACATGTGTACTTGAAGAAGCCAAGTACACATTCCCACCTTCATTTGAGGTGGTTTTCGCCTCTATAGAAGGAGCATCATCAGATCCCTTTCCTTTCTCAGGAGCTTTAGATTTACATTCCCTTTTGTAGTGCCCTTCCTTTCCACATTTCTAGCACACCACCTTTACAGGTTTTCCTAGAGATTTAGATCTCCCTCTAGTTTTAGTTCTCCAACTTGATGACTTATTTTTGTTTTTGTTTTGGGACCATCCTTGTATAGACAAGGCATCACCATTTTGGCTCTTCATATATTTCCGTCTCATCTCCTCTGTCAGCAAGGATGAGACTATTTCATCAAACTGCAAGGTAGTTGCATTGCTACCTATTACAATAACTAGACTAGCACATGAATCCGGTAGAGAACACAACAAATTGATGCAGTTATCTTCATCTAAAATTTTAATATCAACATATGCTAACTGACTTACAATAGTATTAAATGTGTTCAGATGCTCTGTTATCGAGTCTCCATCTTTCATCCTCAGGTTATACAACTTTTTCTGTAGGAATAGTTTATTCCCCATAGACTTAGATTGGTACAAATTCCCTAACTTGACCCACAAAGCCTTCATCGCAGCTTCCCCTGATACATTCAGCAATACTAAATCTAAGACACACAATTGTATTGTGCTCTTTGCCTTCTGATGCAATTTCTTCCATTCTTCATCAGACACTCTCGTTGGTTTAGTACTCGGATCTACTGCAATCCACTGATCTTTATCCACCAACAGATCCTCCATCTTGAGTTTCCACAACTCAAAACTTTGACCATTAAATTTCTCGATATTTATCTCTCCACTACTACCAATCTTTTTTCACCAACAGAATCGATCTCGCAGATCTCCCACTAAATAGGGTCTACCACAGGTGTTATAGACATATTTGGGCACTTCAACCCCAATATTATATGTTGAAAAACTAGGGCTTTTCAACCCCTAAAAGAGTTGTTCCATAACTAAAAGATCATGGTCATTTGATTACATCATTCCCCAAAAGTTCCACCTAAAAGACCATCCAAAATTGGCCTAAACTAGACCATACTGACTGCTCCACTGTCAGGGTGTGATGCATACTGACTTCTACACTAGCCAAGTGTGATGTATACTGATGGGGCCTTTTGTATGTTGTGATGAGTGAGGATTGACAAATTTTTGATATATTTTGCTAAGTGGATGCTCAAGGAATCTTCTAGAAACTTCTCCTATGACACTTGTCTCTTTGAATTCGCCTAGGGATGAGTAAGAGATCCAAGAGATCTCCAAGTGGAACCAAATGCAACAAGTGGAATGACACTAATCAAAATCTCAGATATGACTCACAACGTTACACACATCTATAAATGGATCCCTCATCTAAGAGATCTAGAGACGGGAATATTGTGAATTGCAAGGAAGTGCTGATAGTTTGTATTTGAGAGAAGAAAATTGTATTGTTGGTGTGATCTTGATATTTCATGAGGTGAAGAGGGATTGATGCTGGGAGGATGATGCTGGATCAGACAACTAAGTTGTAATTCTCCCTTTTATTTAATAAAGTTCTTCAAGTTTTCTTCCATATAACTGTGCACTTATGAATGCCATTGTATGCTCATTATACATCTGATTTTGTAATGCTTATGATACAATAAATCAAGATGCTTTGGTGGTTCTTTGCTACTGTGTTTCTACAAGTACTCTTCAAGCAAGATAAGCACAGAGAGGAGTTGCAAGCTCTGTTAAGGGAGAGAAAGGTTAAGCAAAGGATTAAGCGAAAGTTCCAAGTTGGTCCTCTCATCTTTCTCTTATCTATTGTGCATAGAAGAAATCGTTGAATTACTTTGAACTGTTGTTTCTAGGGTAGTTGCCAAACCTAGAGGGCTAGTCGATCAAAAAGACACTAGTTTTCCTAGAAAAAATAGGCCCGAGTGTTATCAGGAAATCTAGTGTCCACTTGGAGCTACTAGTCCCACTAAGACTAGTAGCTATCTTAGAAACAAACAAACTAAAACTACTTTCGCTTTCCTTTATGAGAAGTAGATAAGAGGGGAACAAAGGACACCAACCTTAGTCTTGCGCTTGGTTCCTTGCTTGGTTCCTCTCCTTTCTGATAGATCTTTGCCACTTCTTCTTCGTCTACCCAGCTTCAAAGAGCACATGTGGAATCAAAGCAACATAATACTATTGAGGAACAGAGATCTACAATCATAAGCAATACAGGACCAGATATGTATTGACCACACAAATGCATATATCATCAAACATATAAGAATGTGGAGGAAAAATTGAATAGCTTTATTAATATCAAGAATAGCAAAGATGATTACAACCAGTTTTTCTGACCCAGCATGAAAGCCCTTATTCACCTCATGTAAAGCTTAGATCACCCAACACTATGATGTTGCACTAGGAAGCCAACAACACTTCCTTACAAGATACAAGATTCCAGCCTCTAGATCTCTGTGATGAGGGATCCATATATAGATGATTGTAGGGGGGTGAGTCACTTCTAGGATTTTGATTAGTGTCCTTTCTCTGATAGTTCTTGATTCCACTTGGAGATTGATGATCTCTTACTCATCCTTGGGCGAATTTAGAGAGGCAAGTGTCAGAGGAGAAGTTTCTGGAAGATTCCATTATCCTCCACCTTGCAAACTGTCTCTGCCATTTGTCCATTCTCGCCCATTGCACCCTACAGAAGGGATTTCTAGTATGCATTGCACCCTTTACACTGAGCAAGTGAGATGCATTGCACCCTCTACACTGGGCATTCTGTATGGTCCAGTTTTGACCAGTTCTGAGCAGTTTTATGTGGAGAACTTCTGGGAGATGATGTAATCAACTAACCTTGTTCTTTTAGGGTGTCAAGCAACACTTTTAGGGACTTAGGAGCCCTTTGTTTATGGACATTTATGATTGGGGTTGCAGTGCCCAAAAATGTCTATAACACCGAGGAAAACCCCTCAACAACAAAGGCATCCCCTTGAAGCCAAAACAACTCTAATACCAAATGTAGGTTTTAACCTTGTACAGAAATTACCCGCATACGAATTCTAAAACACAGAAAATAAACAATGCGAGAGCATAACACATAAAACACATATACATAGAGATTTTCTCCTCGATACCAAAACTGGGACTACCGGCATCTAGTTGATACTGAAGTTGACCCTTCAGCTTCTTCTTCATTTGTTTCTCCCTCCCTTTCTTCCTCTTCACTTGGTGAAAGTAGTGATGCTAACAACCAGGTGACTGAGAAGAAGAAGAAACGGGAGGAGAAGAAGAAAAAGCCAATTCAGCATGGTGACAACCGTGCATCATTTGGAGAAAATCTGAACACTAGACTTTCCAAAGCCAAATATCCATGCATGATTTATGCGGGCGACCATTTTTCTCGAGACTGTCTATGCTTTCCTCAGATCTTGAGAGAATGGACTCCTCGTTCACAACATCTTGTGTTATCAATTACTGAAGACCATTTTGATAACACAACTTCAACTAGTGATGATAAAGTTCATGGATAGATGAGAAAGGCTAGATTTCCATGTAATTTATGTGAAGGGAACCATCACCTTCACCTTTGTACCTTTTTGGATGAAGCCAAAAGAGTATTTGATAACCATCCTGCTTCACTACAGTGACTTCCATCTGGGTACAAGAAACTATCCCCAAGTCCTTTACTAGTTAAAAAACTGACTGAATTAAATCGACCATCGGTCGAAACACCTCTCATGGAGAGTGAATCTTCTGAGTCTATACCCGACAAGAATCGACAGGTTGAGATGACAGTTGACCTGGTTGTACCTTCAAAAGAGCATACCATTCTTGAAGAGAGTAAGAACAATACCATTCAAATTCTTTCTGTTACTTTAGAGTTCGATGAAGTTGGGGGCAATCCACCCATTCCTTCACAATGGGAGGAAAACTCCCCAGTTCTCATAACTCAAGGGGTTAATTCACTCATTTATTCGGTACCCGTTCCAAGCAGTCTAGTCACTTCCTTTGATTGGAATCGACTAGCAAGATCTTGCCTTCCTTCTGATGTACCTTTCCAAATCATAGTACAAGTTTGCAAAATGATCGTTTCTGGCACTATCATAGATGAGGGGGCATCAGTGAGTATCCTTTCCTCAACTGCTTGGAAAGCGCTTGGTTTGCCATTGCTTATGCCTGTTACACAAAATTTGTCAGGCTTTAACAAAGGAACCAATTGACCATTAGGGATCCTTCCTAATTTACCAATAACTTTGAGAAGGAAAACCGTTCACCTGAACATGATAGTAGTCCCAAGACCGTTAGATTACAATCTACTCCTTGGACGTGACTATGTTTATAACGTGGAGGCTATTGTTTAAACACTCTTTCGAGTGATGTGTTTCTCTCATGAAGGCAAGATTGTCACTGTTGACCAGCTTTCATTTCCAGGTTCAAGAACAGCTCCAAGTCAAACATCATCCCTAAATGCTCCTTTTGCATCAAGAGTGTCTCTTCAACCCTCATTCCATCCACCTGATTATTGGGAGTAGTCTGGTGAATGTAACGAAGTTTAGGGGGCATGCACCCTTCTCTATTCTGCGGACAAACCCAACTAAAAAGATAATTTTCCATGTAGGTTATGTGATTGGTCTGACACACCATTCACCTTCTTCTATTTTGTGGACAAAGACAAGGAAGCGTTTTGTCTATTCTGCAAATGAAATCATCCTTCCTAACATGGTTTCTGTGAAGGTTATGTGATTGGTCTGACACACCAGTCACCTTTTTCTATTCTACGGACGAAACCAAGGAAGTGTTTTACTTATTTTGCGGACGAAACCATCTTACCTAACCTTAGAAGTTATGTGGCTACTAGAGACTCTCCTTTTCACCATGCTGGGCGCATGCAAACATTTTTCAATTTCATTTCTTAGCTTTCTAGCTTTTTAGCTTTTCAGCTTTCTAGTTTTTTAGTTTTGTCGTTTTCTGGCTTTTTAGTTTTGTCGTTTCGAGCTTGCATGAAAAAAAAAAAAAAAACCTAAAATCGAGCATAGTTCCCCCATGGTTCAAACTCGTTAAAAAATGAGCCCACCTTGGATAATTAGCCTTTGTGATCGCCATGCTAGCATTTTGAGACTTAGTTGTGTACCTTTCATCACCTCCATTCTTTTGGCCAATCATACGCCTCCACTTGGTTGTTTACCCTTTTTGAGGAACAGTTGTGACAAGTGGTCTTATTAGCCAACCTCTTCACATCACCATGTTTTGAGAAGTTCCAAGCTTATCCGAAACCAGTTGCTACCCTTGGCACCACTCGTTCCTTAAAATCGAGTCCCCTTTAAACTCTTTTTAGACTCATTAAATATGAAAAGATTGTTGAGCAATTGGCCTTTCCAGCTCGTTAAAGTGATTGGAAGTGCCATCCCTCTTGAAAATTTTAATATTCTTCAGACCTGAGGGATTATCTCATGAAAAAGTTCGAGCACTTGTCTTTTTCAGCTCGTCAAAGTCATCAAAAATTCATCCCTTTTGTATTATTTTATCCTTTTTTGGACTTAAAGGATTATGTTATGAAAAAGAGCTACTAGAGTTTCCTTTTCATCCCTTTTCAAAATCTCTTAACATGAAAAGGACTGAGTTATCCTTGTTGTTAAACTCATTAAAACAATAGCAATAATCTTGTCCATTCTAGACAAGAGCGAGTTTCACTGTCACTAGACTCGTTAAAACATAGTGACAAGTTTGCCCGAAGGGAAAATTATAGAACAAGCATATGTTATCCTCCTAAAGCTTGACAAAAATAAAGAGGTACTCGTCCGCAATGACTTGGGAAAAAGGGATGAAAACTTGAAGAAATTTATGGTAGCAGGTCTCTCTTGAACATGACAATTCCACTCCATCACCATTATTGAGTAGAGCTGGGTTATTCCATTTACCGGTCATCTCACCATTGGTCTTTCACACTATCCATATTTTGGCGTTAATGCTACCAATCCATCTTAGCGTCACTGACATGTTCAAGAGAATTCATTCAGTTGAGAAACCACAAACCCAGTTAATGCCTCTTCCACTACAATACCTTCAAACTTTATTTTCATGACTGCCGTTCCTGAACATTTTGTCATCAAATCATTTTCACCTCCAGAAATCATTTGCTTCATTTCATGTCATAGAGGTAGGATACATTAAGGCCCTCCTACGATGGGTCACTTCTTGTCGACATCAACACATTATCCAAGAAGTTGACTTAGAAACAACCCTTTCAGCACTTTGAATCTTGCATGCCTCAATGGCAAGTTTCTCACTTCTGATGACAGGTTGACATCAATGGCCTTCGACTGAAAGATTTTGCATGGTGTTTGACATTGGATCATATATTCACACCACGTGAATTGTACTGTACTACCTTGAGGGTCATTATCATTATTGATGATTCATCTCGCGTTTGTTAATAGCTCACATTATTGGCTGGTAATCAGGCGATGTCGTTCCATGTTTGACTTTAGAACATCTTTTCACATGGATCAACTTGTACATCGGGCAAAGATTGAACAAGTTTTGAAGACCTTGGATCTAGTTTCATCCATTCAGGCTGCGATATATTCAGGGATATAAAGACATCAAATTTACACAGAAACTGCACAGATGGTCATCCAGACCAAGAATGATGACTCTACAACTACAGAATCACCAGTCTGCATATGCAGACGAATATCTATTCTATGTACATGAAATGAATTTATAAAGATGAGCATGGGAATGCCTGGCTAAGCTAGATCATGAAAATTATATTATGATGATGTATTGTATTGTATCTTATATAGGTCACCTTCCAGTTCAAAATCTTGAATCCTCATGATAAAGCATTTCACCGACATCAAGATTTACGACTTCATGCTTTAGGGGGCAACTGTTATAGACATATTTGGGCACTTCAACCCCGATCTTATATGTTGATAAAATAGGGCTTTTCAACCCCTAAAAGAGTTGTTCCATACCCTAAAAGATCATGGTCATATGATTACATCATTCCCCAAATGTTCCACCTAAAAAACCATCCAGAATTGGCCTAAACTAGACCATACTAACTGCTCCACTGTCAGGGTGCGATGCATACTGACTTCTACACTAGCTAGGTGTGATGCATATTGATGGGGCCTTCTATAGGGTGTGATGAGCCAGGATGGACAAATTTCCGAGATAGTTTACTAAGAGGATGCTCAGGGAATCTTCTAGAAACCTCTCCTATGACACTTGCCTCTCTGAATTTGCCCGGGGATGAGTAAGAGATCCAAGAAATCTCCAAGTGGAACCAAATGCAACAAGTGGAATGACACTAATCAAAACCCCAGAGATGACTCACAACCTTGCATACATCCATAAATGGATCCCTCATCTAAGAGATCTAGAGGCGGGAATATTGTGAATTGCAAGGAAGTGTTGATAGTTTGTATTTGAGAGAAGAACATTGTATTGTTGGTGTGATCTTGCCATTTCATGAGGTGAAGAGGGATTGATGCTGGGAGGATGATGCTGGATCAGACAACTAAGTTGTGATTCTCCCTTCTATTTAATAAATTTCTTCAAGTTTTCTTGCATATAATTGTGCACTTGTGAATGTTATTATTTGTGAATGCCATTGTATTTTCATTGTACATCTAATTCTGTAATGCTTATGATACAATAGATCAGGATGCTTTGATGGTTCTTTGCTACTGTGTTTCTATAGGTACTCTTCAAGCAGGATAAGTACAGAGAGGAGTTGCAAGCTATGTCAAGGGAGAGAAAGGTTAAGCAAAGGATTAAGCGAAAGTTCCAGGTTGGTCCTCTCATCTTTCTCTTATCTATTGTGCATAGAAGAAATCGTTGAATTACTTTGAACTATTGTTTCTAGGATAGCTACTAAACCTAGAGGGCTAGTCGATGGAAAAGACACTAGTTTTCCCAGAAACAACAGGCCCGAGAAAAATCCTTCAACAATAAAGGCATTCCCTTGAAGCCAAAACAGCTCTGATACCAAATGTAGGTTTTAACCCCATACAGAAATTACCTGCATACGAATTCGAAAACACAGAAAATAAACAATGCGAGAGCATAACACATAAAACACATATACATAGAGATTTTCTCCTGGATCCTAAAACCGGAACTACCAAATTGATTTTTCATTATGTTCCTTTCAATTTTATAATACATATTTATACATGTTGAAGCATCCAATACCATGGACCGAAAACCATCGTGTCCAAAACCATGGACCGAAAACCATCGCATCCAAAAAACATGTGTGAAAATCATGCACAAAACCATAGGTGGGTCTGCCCAACATAACATAGGTTCCAAAACCAAAATTTTCTGGGGCACTGCTTCGAACCCCATAAAGTGTGCTTACCTTCACCCCTCAAACCCCAAGTTAACTACGTGGGCCAGTCATGGAAAGAATATAACACAACCGAACAAGAGAGCCCACCGGAGCCATGAGAGAGATGCACATGGATAACTTAGTTTCTCAAAGGATGAGGAACAATTTTAGCAAAGGGGTGATGATGAGGCTTATCAATAGTTATATTATAAGGGTCATGATTCCATCCTCCATCTTTAGAACTATCTCTTTCTCACATTTATGTACATTTTTTGTTATATTATCCTTAGTGAGAAGGATAGAATAATTTTGTCATATCATGTGGCCTAATATAGTTTAATTGGAGGAAATGGAGCAATTTTTGAGATGATTTCTATGTAGGTTGTTGGAGTAGACATCAAGGAGAGAATCTAGGGGGTTTTCCACCTCCTTAACTCCCTCAATCAGCTCGATATCACGACACTCTCTCTCTCATTAGCTCGAGGTCATTGGCATCCAAGAAAGTGAAATTAACGAGGAACAAGATCCACCATTCTCGAGTTGTAGGAGACAAATATTCCTATTTTCTAGGGAGTTTCTAGTAGTTACCCTCCTGTATAGATAAGCAAGTAGAAGAGCTCATTAGGATTCAAGTTTTGTTTTCAACTAGGTTGATATTGACATCAGGAACTTGGCACTCTTATTTGACTATTATTTGATGTATTAGACATTCATTCAACAATAATGAAAAGTTGCTTGTTGATTTATCACTAAGTTAGTTTTAGAGGGTTGAGGCTCTTGGGTTTGGGCCCAACCCAGTAGCTTAGGTCCCTCTTGTATACTTGCGTCTCTTTTAGTTTCAGAGTATTGCTTAGTTTCTTACATTTCAGTAGAGAATAATCCATCAAACTTTGTGATTGCAGCCTCTACCTCATCTCTCTCATGGGAGCATGAATAGAACGATTTACAACCACAGTAAGAAAAGTATTATGTTTATGATTCCTTGGAAGAATATTTGTTAGTCATATTATTTTACATGTGATTGTTATAGATTAGGAGTTGGTTTATTGACTAGATTAGAGTTCTAGCATAGATGAGATAGCATTTAAATTCAACTCATCTTTTCCACTACTAGTTGTTGCATTTTGTCAATGATAAATTGGTGTATGCATGTGATGATTGTAGGGTTGCTTGGGTCTTCATGTAAGGGCACCTTATCCACCTCTACCTTGGATTCCCTCACCTCCTCTTTTTGACCCCAAATTATGTCCAAAAAAGTCAATTTCATGAGATCATTTTCCTACGGTTACTGAGAGCATCCCTCCTTGTGTGAAATAGGCCTTCCAAAGGCTCTGAGCTTGGGTAGGAGATTTGGACACCCTTCACTCATTTACCTCAACCTTCATCAAGCTTTCCATACCCTAAAACCATCATTTTCACCTCTTAAGCCTTCTCAACAACCCTCTTGTAGCATTACAGGCCCTCCTATAGCAATACAGGGCTCTTGTAGCAGCCACCTATAGCACACCTATAGGACCTCTTTCTTCCACTAGTTTTGATCCTTATTGAAACCCCCAGTTGTGATTTCATGATCAAGGGAAACTTCTAGGCCACTCCAAACCCTCCTCTTCTGTCACTACAAAAAAGTGGAATGTTTGTTTCCTTATCACATATTTGGAAAAAATAGAAAATTTATTTACATGTAAGTGTGATATAGTTAGATGGTACATATAATATTGAATTATAGTTTGGTAGATTATGTAAGAGATATTGGCTTCTTTTTCACAGGTAGATTTGATAACTAGATGGATGATTTCAAGATAATGTAGTTTCCTTTCTGCAAGTAGTTTAGTTATTGCCATTTCATGAATTGTTTCAATAGTGTTTGAAATTTGAAGTTAATAACATTTTCATTTTCATAGTTTAAGTTAGCTTCTTAATTGCATCATCATTAGCTAGCTTTCATCTTAATTTAGTAAGAGGAATGGTCTTGGATCACTATTGATCAAATGTCTTAGTTGAGGGTGGCATGAGTATAATCCCATCTACTGTGCACATAGCATTGTCACCTCAAAGTTTGTACAATCCCTAGTTTGATAATTAGATTTAAGGAGCCCTTGGGAGTTGCAACACTCTTGGTGCAATATCAAGGCTCACCACAAGGCTCAGTTCAAGTTGCGGAGATCAACGCACAAGTGGATTTCCCATAAATGTTTCCTCACCGAGACCAAGTTCCCTACCTAGGTACAATGTCACACTTTGTATATGAGTCAAGCATCCAATATTTTCCTCAATGCCTTTTGAATCAAATGCTAAAACGTTAGATGTACCTTCCACAACTTTTGTTTAAGCAACTTGGCCCCTTCTTCGATTGGAATCACATGCTAGATTATTCACGTGTCATAAGAGTTGAGCTCATAATATGTCCATGTGAATACATCTCAATACTACTTGAATAGGTGGATAAAAGCTTGCCCCTCCTATGGTGTGCATCAAGTACGAAGATTAACAAACTTTAGATATTTTTTTGGTCCCAATATTTACCTGCTCATGCCATAGTGTTGAACTATGGGCTTTTGCATTGGTTGGCCCTCAGAAGAGGTTCTAAAAGTCATATAACTTTTCAAGTGATACACACCTTTCAGCATGCGGTTCTCTTTCCGTGCGCAAGATACATCCTGTAATGCTTTCTCGTCCTCGTCTTTATTGATAGTTGTGTCCATGAATACATCGGTGTTTTCCATGAAGTGAAATATCTGTTGGTCATCATTGAAAACATGTAAGTTAGTGGTGTTGTCATGAGAAATTTGTTTATAAAGAATCTCTACATAAAAACCATCCTTAAGTGGTAACAACCTAGCAATAACATTTTCGAATGCATCCATAGTTGCGTTGCATAATCTAGGAACATAAATAATATTGAATGCTTGAAAATGTGATATCAAATGCCATACCTCTTGTTGGTAACCATTGAGATGAGGTGACACATTGTGTAGAGTATCATGTATCCATCATATGACAATTTTTGAGTCACCTACTGCTTTGAGAACTACAACATTGAGGTCAATGGCTCTTTCCAAACACAAGATGAGTGCTTAATATTTTGTGGTTTTACTTGTGCACTCAAATTCCAATCAATTAGGGATCAGATGTTTCCTCTGACACGGGTCTACTAGAACATAACCAGCTCGAGAGCCTCCTGTGTTTTGGAACCATCAAAATACAATGTCCATACATCATATGTACAAGTGTTATACTCTTGACCTGCGAGAAATTCCATAATACCAAACATGTGAAGAAATACAACCCAGAACACAGAATAACAAGATAAAAACATCAATTATTTTATTATTTAGAGATAAAATCAATGTTCACTTGCCTCTTCTGTGGGGCATCCTCCAGCAGAGCAGAGCTCAATTAAAAAATAAGACTCAATGATTTCCCTTATGACTACGACTATTTATAGCTGAATGACCTTCAACAACCTAATGACTAGTGGTGCTTTGCATAACATGGGTTAACCACTTTATTTATTAATTATGTCCCATTTGTAACTAACTGTTGTCCCTTTCTTAAATGTAGGTTAACCACTTACATTATTAATACAAGATTTATTGACTCTTTAACTAACTATGACTATGACTCTACCCTATTATATTTATTACATAAATAAAAGGGTTAGGGTTGGACCCTAACATGCCCTCCCCCATCAAAAGAAACCTTTTCCTCAAGGTTGAATAAGCGAAAACTACTGAAGAATCGTGGTTGGTTCCCCGGTCACATCTTCTAGAGAGCTGTCTTTCCACTTGAAGAGGACTTCCTTGATCGTGCAGCCGCATAGATGATCGTGTGGCCACGTAGACGTCTTTCAAGAGTATCGAGGACCTGTTCAGGTTGGAGCCAGAATGAACCTTCGTCATCCAATTCAAGTAGACTAGTTTCAATTCTACAATCCCACGATTTTCTTAAACCATGATACATGGAACACTCAATGGATTTTTGAAGTTGGTGGCAAGGCAAGCTTGTAGGCTACTACCCCAATGCGTTGAAGTTTTGGATCTAGTTTTTGGTAGCCCTTTCTTTTGAGCGATGTTTCCTTATATTGTTTTTTCCATAGGAATACCTAATCCCCTTCTTGAAATGTGCACTCTGAATGATGTTGCTCTTGCTATTGCTTCATTCAATATGGAGCTTGATGGATATTATATTTGAGATGAGCTAGCATGGCAGCATGGTTATGTAGGAGTTGATCATCTGCTTGCACCCTAGAGCATCCAGGGATATAAGAAATAGGTGAAGGTGGGAGTTGGCCATACACTGCTTCATGTGGAGTCATCTAGGTGGCTTCATGATAGTTAGTATTATACCACAATTTAGCTAAAGGTAGCCACTATACCCATTGATGTTGCCTTTTTGAAGTGAAGCACCTTAGGTATATCTCCAAAACAAATTTGAATACTTCAGTTTGACCATCAGTTTTAGGATGATAGGCGGTACATAGTTGGAGTTGGATGCCTTATAGCTTGAAATTTGTTTGCCAAAATTTTCTAGTGAAAGTCAGGTCATGATCAAACACAATGGAAGTTGGCATGCCATGCAGTCTCAAGATCTAGTCCATGAAAGCTTGAGCCACCAAAGTAGGGGTAAATGGGTGGGGTAGAGTGCAAAAATGAGCATATTTAGAAAGTTTGTCCACAACCACCATGATGACATATTTGTTGCCTAACTTTGGGAGACCAGTAATGAAATCCATAGAAACATCCATCTAGACAAAGGCAGGGATTGGCAATGGTTCTAAGGTTCCTCGTAACTTGATTGTTTCCCCTTCGTGGCATTGATGCACATCACATTCAGATACAAAATTAAGAATTTCATTTTCCATGCCTGTTGAAAAGAAAGAATGACGAGTGCGAGCATAAGTCTTCTAAAAGCCTGCATGCCCTACAGTGGAAGATGAGTGAAAATCTGCCAAATTGCTAGTTTTGAGGGTGGATGTCGGTGATATAACTACTTGATCCTTGTAGCGAAGAATTTCATCCTTCCAAGAGTAGCCAAAAGAGGAATTAGGATCTCCTCTCAAGTTATTAATGAGTTGGGAGATATAGGGGTATCAAAACCATTCCTTGCGAGCTTCTTGAATCTAATCTGGTATGGGAAGAGAGATTGATACTAGGGTGCTTTCATCCTTAAATTAGCGTGATAAAGCATTCGCTACTACATTTTCATGCCATCTCTTCTAAATTATCTCATAATCATATCATAACATTTTTTCCATCCATTTATTTTTCTATGGTGATGATAGACGTTGCTCCAAAAAATATTTGAGGCTTTGATGGTATGTGCAGATTTGAAAACATTGCGCCAACAAGTATAGTCGCTAGGTATCTACTAGATGTAAGATGGCCATAATCTCTTTCTCATAGGTAGATTTTCCCAGATGTTTCCCACTCAATTATTCGCTGGTGAAAACCAAGGGTCAACCTTCTTGCATTATCACAGCACTAATACTAATACCTGAAGCATAACATTCAATCAGAAAAGATTTGGTGAAGTCAGGTAGTGCCAATACTGGAGTGGAAAACATGGCCTGTTTGAGAGCCACAAATTTGTGTTGTGATACATCAGTCTAGAGGAATGAATTTTCCTTGAGAAGTTCAGTGAGGGGTCTAGCAATGCGACCATAATTGCGGAAAAAATTTCAATAGTAGCCAATGATACCCAAGAATCCCCTCAAACTCTTCAAGGTTTTTGGTTGGGGCCAATCTTGCATTGCCTGTATATTTTTGGGATCAACCCTGACACCTTGATGACCCACAATGTGTCCCAAATACTTGACTTCTTCCACATGAAAAGAGCACTTATACAATTTGACAAATAATTTTTGATTCCAGAGAAATTGCAAGATCAGGTCTACATGATGAAGATGTTTTTCCTAGGTTAGGTTGTAGATGAGAATGTCCTCAAAGAAAATGAGGACAAAATTTCAGAGACATCGTTACAACAGGTGATTCATGAGGCTTTGAAAAGTAGATGGGGCATTACAGAGCCCAATGGCATGACCAAGAATCCATAATGGCCATCATGAGTTCAAAAAGAAGTCTTGGGAATGTCTACTTCTTTCATGTGTATTGGGTGATAGCCTAAGCAAAGATCTAGCTTCGTAAAGAATTGAACACCATGTAGATCATCAACAATAGGAATAGGGAATTTTTCTTTGACAGTGAGCTTGTTGAGTGCCTGAAAGTCCAAACACATGAGCCATTCCCCATCTTTCTTTAGCACCATGACCACTGGTGCTGAATAGAGACTGATGCTAGGATGAATAACACCTACTTCAAGGAGTTCCTTGATGATTTTTTTAGTTTCATTGTTTTGGGTGAAAGGATATCGATATGGGCACACATTAGGTGGTTGGGCCCCTGGGTCAAAAGTGATGCTATGATCATGTTCACCTCTAGAGGGTGGAATCTCTTCAGGTTTGTCAAATACCTATTGGTCGTGGTTTAAGACCTATTGCATCTCAGGATGAATATCAAGAGTAGTGGATTCTATGGATTGTATGGCATTAAACTAGGTGATGACTCCATGGTTGCCATTTTACAACAACTTTTGCATTTGATGTGAGTTGATGATAGAAGGAGAAACTGCCTGGAGTCCACAGAGTGTATGAATGTGGCCATTCTCCTTAAAGCTCATATATAACTCCTAGAAATCTATTATGATTGGGCCTAGCGTGTGAAGCCATTCATCACCCAAGATAATGTCACAACCACCCATGTTAATCGTAAACATGTGGGTCTTTAGGTGGTAGTCTCCCATCTGAAATTTAATATTTTCGTAGCAGCCCTCACATTTCATTGTCCCCCCATCAATAATAAGTACCTGGTAATTAGAGACTTCCCTTACAAAACAATGAACAGCTTCGGCGACTCACTTATGGATAAAGTTATGAGTGTTTCCACTATCAATCAATAATAATACAAGGCGATGTTTAAGAAAGCCTCTAATTTTGAGAATTTGGAGTGCAGAAATGAGCACAAAAGCATGTAGTGAGATAGCTGGTTCATCTAGCATAGTTGTGAGATCATCGTCCTGTTGGGTTTCCTCAACTTTGTCCTTTGGACCCCCAAGGGGTGGGGCTTCGTTAGATGAGCTGTGAGCAAGAACATCAATTTGAAAGAATTTGGGTTCCTTGCATTTATGCCCCAGGGAAAATTTGTCATCACAGTAGAAAAATTCTTGTTTTCTTCTTTCAACCATTTTTGTTGGAGAAATGTTTTAAACCTTAATTGTTTTGATAGGGCCCTAAGCCTATGTGGAATGCCCCTTTCCTAGGAAATTTGGACGAGTAGATTGGGCATCTAAGGCAAGTTCTACCTCGACACTCTTTTTGCAAGCATTTATCCATGTAGGTGGGTGGTGCATTCAGACATGTTCTAGGATAGCTTCTTCAAGACCACTGATGAAACACTCCAAGTAGAATTCATCTCGTAGATCTTCCGTTCTGAAGGCCAATGTCTCAAAGGCTGCAACGTAGTCTTTTACTATGCCTATTTGTCAAATCTTAGTGAGACGGCCCAATAAAAAGGATTATTGGTCAAAGTAGTTACAAAGGGCTTTTGAGAACACCTGCCACGTTATGTTCTCAAGATAACATTTCACATGCCACTACCACCATTTCCATAATTCTTGGTCCAAGTAAAGGCCCCACACATAGTTTAGTTTAATCATCGTGGATATAGTTCACAATGAAATATTGTTCCATTTTTGCTACCCATACTACCGGATTAGAGCTATCAAATTTATACATGTCCAGCTTGGGTGGCCGAGGGTGGGAATGTTCGTGATTTCCATGGAAGTGAATATGATGGCTAGATTCTCCTTTGAGGTGGTCATCAATACTATGTGCCTCATGATGATACCCCATCATGCTCTTAATGACTATTTGAAGCCATTTTGAAATGTCATCCAGTTGTTCCCTGAACAAATCCAAGCTTGATTCAAGTCACTCGATCTTCTCATTGGCCATGAATTGAGCTCTAGTTTCTACCATACACTGATCTCAGTCACTTGAAGTCACTCCAAAAAAAATTGGGACCACTATAAAAATGAGGATGAACAGTGAATGGTATGACTGTGATCAGCTTATCATCCTGAATCTTATGGGCTAAGTCTATTGTAAGTATTTCCTGTGAAAATCAAGCCTAGACTATAGCAGCAACAAGCTTCACTACGTAGAGCATCAGATCTACCTGCAAAACCCAAACTAATGAATGTGAGTTGTATTGTGGTGGTACAACCCTAACTGGTGGATCTTATTAGTGCGGTGGGGACAGAACCCCAACTACTAGATCTAAATTTCTACTGCGGTGGTAGAACCCCAACTAGTGGATCTAATTGGTGCGGTGGCGAAAGAACCCCAACTGCTAGATCTGAATTGTACTATGCTGGTAGAACCCCAACTGGTGGATCTGATCTGGTAGATAAGATAATGGGCAATCTTCAGAGAGCCAAGGGAACTATGGTCACAAAGGAGTGTCAGGTGCTATAGATTGTAATATACATAAGGGTCCAACAATAGTACTCGACCCAATCTCTCAGGGCACTAACTAAGGAGGATCAACCATACCCTTAGTCGTACTACCGACTACCCTATCGTACACGTGAGTAATCTCCCTAAGTGTTGTTCTTAGTGTACTCTAGCAGCAAGATGGCCGATGGCTTATCTAAGGCAAGGTTTCAGGTGAGCTTAGGGGGCTTCCGATATACCCAAAGGGTATGTGGAAATGTAGTCTGTGCATGGTTTTGTCTAATGTGCTACTACTCAAAGGGGTACCCACAGGGGTTACAAGGGAGTCCAAAAAGCATGACCACCTCTTGTATTTCCTGTGTGCATGCCTCAACAAATCCGTATGCTTGTGTGCTCAATGACAGATCTTGTGGTTTAAATACGCCTGAACACGTCATTAGCCTAAAACAAAATTCTACAAAAATGGAGGTACCACAACCCTTAAAGGTGCTCTTATACCACTTGTTATGCTCTTGACCTGCAAGCAGTTCTAGAATACCAAATATGTGAAGAAATACAACCCAGAACACATAATAAAATGAGAAAAATAGCAAGTATTTTATTATTCAGAGATAAAAGCAATGTTCACTTGCCTCTTTGAAGGGGAAATCTCCAGCAGAGCATAGCTCAATTATAAAATAAGACTTGATGATATTTCCCTTCTAACTACGACTATTTATAGCTAAATGACCTTCAACAACCTAATGACTAGTGGTCCTTTGCATAACATGGGTTAACCACTTTAGTTATTAATTATGGCCCATTTGCAACTAACTATGGTCCCTTTCTTAAATGCGGGTTAACCACTTACAATTATTAATATTGGCTTTATTGACTCTTTAACTAACTATGAATATGAATCTACCCTATTGGGGTTATTACATAAATAAAGGGGTTATGGTTGGACCCTAACAACAAGGACTATGTGTTACACTAGTATTATTATTACTACTATCACCAACTATACAAATGTCATTTTCACCAGTTGGATTAGGAAGGAACTCCAACTGTGTGTTAGCTGGCACTAGGGATAGGTAAGAAAAATAACACCCCAAATTAGTTTCAAGAAATAAATTCCAAAATATAAGATCTATGAAGGCCATTAGCTCATTTTTTCCTTCGTAAGGAGTTACCATGTGTTTCATGCACTGCTTTGAGTTCAGTCGAATCTGACTGTTTCTACCCTTGTACGAAAGAAACAAATGTGACGATGTCCTCGAAAATACCCCTATAATTTGTTCCACCACTCTCTATTCAACAATACACTGTATACTTCCAGAATGTCCATAATTAATATGTTTTTACATTGTTGAACTTGTTGGTCATATGATAAGCATATAAGCACATTTTTGACTTCAACAATTGCATGGACAAGAGCCTTTTCTAGCTGAATGAACTATGCATCTGTTTTATCCCATTTTTCATTGATTTTATTTGCTACTAATAAAGGCAATATATTTACAGATGCACCAGAATCAACTAAGCAATTGTGCACATTCTAATTAAGAATTTCAAACTTTAACAGAAATGGAGGGCAGAGTGTGTTTACATCTAACATTAAAGCATTAAGTAAAGATTTGAGAGAACCAAAGGATGTACCAGATCCCTTCTATGAAGAAGAATATTTACATGAGGAAAATTGTTTGAGTGCACGGGAAAGTAGTCCTCGATGGCTCACCATCTTTTTTAGTTCAAAATGTTAAATATTCGCACAAGATTTCTTCATATATTCAACTATGTTATAATCCAATGCATGAGACATTGTCAAAGTTTCTAGCAGAGTTGGCTTATCTGCTACTTCTGGAGTGATGGATTTACTCTTACTACTGGCAAAAGTAATTTTCATCATAACTACATTTCTAGACTTACTCTGAGTGTTATGTGTTGATTTGACAGGCGGACTGATCTTCCTTAACAAATTCCCTTTCAATTTATGCTTCATCAACTCTTATTTGGTGGCTAGTCCTTGGCTTCTCAAATTATATTGGTTCTTATTATTTTGGGTCAGGCCATCACTCAATCATTTCTTTTTGGAAATTCTCTTTCTAGTTGCGAGTACACAACTGAATTTTTTCACTGCATCTGCATGCTTGCAGATTCTTCAGTCATAGCAGTTTCCTCATTTTCTTCTACAAGCTCAGTTTGCTCATCAAAAAACATTGCATCAATAAAATGTGCAGAAAGAGTGTTCATGTTGTGGTTAGATTGTGGGCATGTCTTTTCTAAATGATATTCTTGATTAAATGAACATTACTGGTCCATGCCCATACTCTCAACACTCAGCACCACATTCGAGCTTTGTGCAAACTTGGTCATTTGGTTGTTGTTGCTGCCAGAGTTGGTATTTCTTCTTAGAAAGTTAAACTTGGGAGGCTTACTGGTCATGGTGGTCTCTCTTGACCTTTGTTTCAATATTTCCAACTCCTTAGATAGAGAATTTTTAGTGCGAGTCAAGCTCTCAAGGTCAGTTGCTTCTTTCTCCTTGGATTTGCTTACGGAGGCCTGATAACTTTTCCCAATGTCTTTTGAGTCCTTTATTGATTCGTCATCAGAGATGAATCAAATTGTATGTAAGCCCTTTTCAACTTTGATTTCCTCTTCAAAGTTCCAAATTTCCTTTGTAGTTCTTTTCACGAGTTTCACAATGCTTGCTTGTAAGGTAGATGTGAAATAATCGGTAGTGATGGAGTCATGAAGTTTCATGTATTCCAAAATCTGATTCAAGATACAGTTAAACCTGTGATTGAAATATTTCACTTTTCCTTTGTGCTCCATCTTGAGATTTCCCAGCTATTTCAACAACATGGCGAGGTTTTGTCATCAGTGATTTTTTCAAGAAAAATATTCTTAAAACCATTCCAATTATAGATGGATTTCAGAGGAAGACTATGATACCATACAAATGCTTTTCCATCTAAGGTGCATGGAAAAATTATGAACGCAACATCATCATAACGTACCTCTATAATTTGCATATTTAGATAAAATTTGTCTAGATAGTCCTTTTCTTTTATTGCTTTGTCATGGTCATACTTCATTAATAGCTTTTCTAGATTTCTTAGCGTTGGAAGTGGGATCCCCCAAGGGAATTTTTGCGGCTAAAATCCCATGTTTGAGTCAAATTTTGTAATAAATTCTAAAATCTCTGCATTTTGTGGTGGCAGAGCGCAAAGGTGTCATGTGTCATAAAGGGTAGTCTGCCCTTAGTTTTGTAAAGAAAATTCAGTTGTAAGAGATCTACCCATAGTCCACAGACCATGGGATTGTATAAAAAGAGATAAGCTCTAAGTATTTTAGAGAGATACAATGTAAGAGAGTCGTGGCTTTGAAGTAAGAAGTCTAAGTTTGGGGTTATAGCATAGGTAGAGGCTCTACAGCTGAGTGCACAGAGGCCTAGGGTAGAAGTCTGTAGCTGAGTGCACAGAGGCCTAGGGTAGAAGTCTGCAGCTGAGTGCACGGACCTCTGCAGCTGTGTGCGTAGCGCAGACAGAGTTTGTAAACACTCGGAAGATATCAATAAAGAGAAATATTCACCAATTCTTATGTCTTGGTTCTCTTAATGCATCTTGATATGCTATGTATGAACTTCCTTTATTATGCTTATGTGATGGGTGAATGAATGCAATTACGTTGAATAATTGAATGCAATTATGATTATCTATATACATGGTTTTAACTATAATTATTTGATAAGATAAGGAAGTTACTTAGATTAATTGGGGAATCTACACAGCACGCTACCATAGCAGCACGAAAGTACTTGAGCAGCAGGCTAGGGCTGCGCAAATGTCGATCATACCCTTTCACAGAGGTATTGAAGGATAGAATAAATGGCATGTCTTGCAAGCCCCAGAGTGAAGTGACCTACACGAAGGCAAGGATAAAGGGAATCAAACGACATCATAACCATCTCAAGGTGTGGAAACTTGGTTCTAGCACCCCCCCATTCTACTTTCGGTGAGACATCAATCCGCGCTCCATGGGCTGATGCCAAAAGGGCCAGTAGTGTAGCAATTTGTTTGGCTAATTAACGCTGAACTTGGGTCAGGACCCCTTAATCCAAAAAAGACGTGAGGTCACCTTCACCTAAGATAGAAGAGGAAGAAACAGAACATCACGACACGGACCTACAGGAGACGTCCACCCGCATTAAGCACCCAAGAGAGCTAGAGAAGGGAGAGTCCAAGAAGAAATCAAAGGCGACCAAGACCTCATTGGACCCTACCACATTGATAGAGGGTGACTCACATGATATTGGTGACACAGTTAGGGATGTCACCGTGGAGGCCCTATAGCAATTTGAACAGCAGCAGCAAATCATATTAGGGGCCATCCAGACTGGGTTGCAGGAGTTGCAAACCTGCGTGTCACAACCTGGCACGGTGTCTACCAGCTTAGCTATCGGTACTTCAGAGGCTACCGATATGTTGCGCATGAATGTTTCCAGTGTGATAGTGTTGTCGGATGGAGCACTGACCACAGAAACCCTGAATGGATTTGGGATGAACCTGGTAGTGCTTCCGCCCGAAGCACTCCACCTCTTGTAGGATGGAATAAATACAGAGTTGAGGGCCTACGAGCACTGCACCCTCTAGTTGATCAGTGAACAATGGATCAACAATGAACAGATGGCTCTACAGATAAATTTTTCCATTGTTGTGGAGACCGAGGTGGCCAATCAGAGTAAGAGGATTATGTAGGTCATAGAGGAGGCATGCCGAATGGTCCCAGAGTTGGTCATTCTAGAGGAGGAGCTAGTCGAGGTCCACATCTGCAAGTTGGACACAAGGGTGCATGACACTCAGATAGATATGGCACAGGTTCAGCTAGAGGTGAACCTGCAAATTATCGAGCTACAATTGAGGGCCCAGCCTTCAACATTTCCAGAAGTAAAAGAGCAATGGGTGACGTTGTCATAGAGGTAGTAGTGGAGGTGAAGAGTGTAGTAGCAAACTGCATGCAGTTGTTCGAGTAGTCATTTGAGGTCCGAACAAGCTTGCAGGAGGGCCTAAATATACATAGGTTGGAGATGAAAGTGTGCGAGCTAAAACAATGCTACAATGAAGTTAAGGGCATAACATGAACTATCGCGCTGACACAGAGACTCGTTAAGTTGCAAGAGGCCAAGCAGTTGAAGGAACAAGTGGATACAACACTGCATAAGGAAGTAGTGTTGAAGGTGAGACTAAAGCCCTAGCTGGAGGAAGCTTACACAGTCACAGGAAATATTGAAGGCAAGCTTGCAGGTTTGCAAGTGATGCAACAAAAGCTTCAGGCTGATAGCGCAGGAGTACTGACCGAGTAGACAGTAGAAGACGTGAAGTAGGCAATAGCTCAGTGCACGACTGAGGTTCCAGTCATACAGGTCGAGCTAGTCGGGCTTCGTGCAATGATCCCCTCTCCTACTGAGTGACTCGAGGGTGAGTCATGATTTTTGTGTTGGGGACATTGTTGGGCCTCCAAAATGTCTTCAAAATGACATCCACTTTCACCTTTATTGCCACCATTTCACTCGCATGTCACAACTCCATAACCATATAACCTTTCATTAGCCACCATTTTCATAAATATATGGGTTAGGATCCTTATTTACCAAAGTTATATATTTTATGTGTTTAAAGTAAATTGATGTTTAAAAACTAGGAAACTAACATGGTTTCATGTATCTATATATGTGGCTTGAGTTTCATGACATGTATAGGTCATTTGGAAGCTTCCAAGGCACCCTTATGTGGCCTCCAATGCTCAAATTCGAATTCCCTTCAAAGGATATTTGGATAAAGGTCAAAGAAGGATATGTGTCCTATTTGGATTGTAACTCTATGAGGTGTCTCATCATTTCTTATTTGGATTAGAACTCTATGAGACACTTAGGGGATATGTGTCTCATTATGAGCTATTTGGTTGTAACTATATGAGATTTGAGTGGATCTTCATTAAATAGGGTAGCTTCTTATGTTTTTGTATAAATAGGAGAGCCTGCTCCTTTGAAAGGCATGTGTAAAGTTGGAGAAATGCTCATGTTTTTAATAGAGAATTTGGAGCTTCTACTTGGAGATTTGAAGATTTAGTTTTTGCTTGCATATGGAACTTCTTCACTTGCCATCTTCATACACCATTGGAATGGTCATCTAATGATTGTGATATTTAATTGCTTCTATTGATTAAAGTTCATTTGCTTTCTTAGTAATAGTTTTAGAATGACTGTGTAATCTTTGCTTTTCTAAAAGCATTTAAATAGGGAATATCTATGTGTTTTCTAATTGAATTAAGTTTCAGGTGAGGGCTCATAGTTATTTAGTTTCATTTCATGTTCTATTATTTACTTTCTTACATCAAACTATCGATTCATTGTATTATTGAACAAAAGATCAGGCCAAGAAGGTGACTTCAAATTGAGCGATTGAATGTTCAGCCTATGCAATCATTGTGCTTTACTTTTTCATGCTTTTATATTTGCTTTTAAGATCCTCATTTAATTGCATTAACTGATATTCCTAAAGATCATTCTAAGAAATTGATTTAATCATATTTCAAGATTGAATGGTTGAATATTTGATACATGCAATTGCTGAGTTATTTTCTGCACACTTCACTTTCTTTTCTAGGACATTAGAAGTTAAAGTATAAATAGTTGCTTACACATCATTCCAAGAAGGTAACACTTCATAATTGAATGGTGGAGTAACTAAGTATACATTAGTTGTTTTTTATCTCACAGGTTAGTTAAATTTCATTTTCATTATTTGATTTCATAAATTATATAAATTGGTTTTCATTATTTTGTAGTTAGATTGATCTAAACTGAAAGACAATTTTTAGCACATACAGTGCACGCATGCTTCACAAGTTTACGAAACCCCCGGGATGACAAATTAAATGACAAGCAATCACTTTGCCCCAACATTTTGGTGCCATTGCAGAGGAAGTGTGCATAGGAACTAGCTTTCAGTTTAGAGTGTATTTTGTTTGTTTTTGTTTTTACTAACCATTTATGGACAAACGGTCTAGAATGTAGCCAAAAGACTACATTGAGGAATGGTATCAAAAAGTAGTTATGCCACAATATTCATCAATTCTTCAAGAGATACTTGCGGTAAATCAAAAGGTCAAGTCGATTTTTCATATCCTTACAAACAATCAAGTACATTTTTCAAGTTTGAATATGAGCATTTCAAAAATTCTAATCTGTATATGGCGTCATTAGAAGCATGAATATACTTAAAAACAAAAAAAAAACAAAAAAAAATTAGATAGATAGGAAAAATAAAAATAATTTTTTCTAGTTTTTAGGATAAATTTGATGTTTTATGGTGCAGTAAGAACCACCCATCTACTAACCCTTGGTAGGAAAAATTTGCAATAAAACGAATGGTTGAGAACAAAGAGCACAAGTGAAGATCACAAACGATAATTTAAGTTATGAGATCAAGCCTTTTCATTTTATTTTTGCAAAACTTATAGAGGAATCGATTGATAAAATCTTGACTATATTAACAAGATAAATCTCTCAAGTATGCTCTCCTTCTGCACTTCATGTGACCTGGAGGATCAGAGAAAGAAATATGTTTTGTTAGTATATCATAAAAATTATTTAGCTACTGTAAGACTTGCAAATCCATGTGCAAAAATCCTTACCTCTGTATTGCAAGAGTTTTCTGGGATTACAAAAATGATGCGGTTAGATTTCTTTAAAGTGTTGTCCCATCTTTTATCTCATTCCAGATTTCGAATATAGTTAGATCTTCTCTTTTCCTTTGCTTGAAGACATCCATGCAACCACAGGCCCAACCTTCAAAACCTACAAATCAAAAATCATGGGAACATTTCTAGAAAACGCAGCATCATAAACACACAATTTTAAAACACCAATTCTGAGCAAACCATGGTGAATCTGGAAAAAAATGAGACATGGGTTTTCTCTGGAATGGGGGAAATCTGGTAACTTGTGAATGATTTTCTATACTTTGTAACAATTTAGGAGAAATCTGAAATTGATTTTTGCAAAAAACGCAATTTCTAGAAAGCGTAAATTCTCTTGACACCCTATTTTAAAACGATTTTTTTGATCAAACCAAGGTGGATCTAAACAAACTGGGACATGGGTTTTTTTGGGAGCGGGATGAATTTAATAATTTATAAATTGTTTCCTTGGATTCCTAACCATTTGGAAGAAATTTGGGGTTCTTCGGAGCTCCATTTTGCATATTGTGTGAGGAAAAAGCATTTTATTTTTGAAATGTTTTAACATGGCAAGTTGAAAGCAAAAAAATCCAACTGAATAACAAACTTTGCTCCACATGGCATGTGGTCTAAGAGTCCAATTTGATTTAATAAATTTGATTTTAGAAGAATCCAAGTGAATAAAAAACTCTAATCCACATGGCATGAGGTGTAAGAGTCCAATATGATTTAATAAATTTGATTTTAGACACATATGTGTCTCATTCCCTATGTGTCTTATCAATTAAAAAATAACATCTTCTTTATTATAATTTCTTTTTGGTAAAAGAAAAAAAAAATAATAAAATAAAATATAAATATATATAATAATATAATATATAATATAAAATATATAATAAATAATATAAATATATAATAATATAGTATATATATATAATATTATTTCATTTTTGCACGATGCAATCAAATTATTTGAAGCAATTTATAAAAACGAAAAATGCTTGCAAAATGTGATTGAAATATTTTTTTTTTGTACAAGTACTTTTTAAGATTTTTTTCGCTTCAAATATTTTTGACAACATGTTATTTTTGCAGCACAATGACAATTCAATAATGACTTGCAAAACAATTGGAAAATTATTTAGATGATTTATGAACATTTGGCATTAATATTATTATGTATTTGTGATGTCAATTGTTTTACTGAGCACAGTGCATGAAGTCATCCAACAATAAGCAGTTAATTTAATTTTCATGGTTATTTCTTAAAAATGGATTGTTATCAACATCGTGAATTGGACTGAATATCACAGTTTTGATTTTCTTTAATCTATTTTATTTGACATTTACATTTTGCATAAGAATTAGAAAGTAATTTGGCCATTTCTTTTTTAATACACCTATGTTCTTTATGTTAAGTTTTTTTTGCAGGTTTGGGATGATCGAATGATCATTGAAGAAAACTAATTACGTGCACAATTGGTCTTCAAATGACCGATTCCATGAGAAGCATAAGAACAAGTCCATGTCCATATCCACCAAAACCATTACCTTTCCTCCCTTTTGAATTATAAATCCAACCAGGAAATTCAAAGAAAGTCATAGTCATTTTTCCCAACAAGAGTTAGTTGTTCATTTTCCTTTATTCACATACACTTTCTGCCTGACCCACAAATAAAAGCAAGAGGCTCTCTTACATAATTATTTCCCATTGTCATTATCATTTTCTATTGTCATCTTCCATTTTCATTTTTCCTTTCTATCCTTTTTCATTTCGCAAATAAATCCTGCTTCAATGCAAATTATTAATTCCATAGTCCTTTGAGTCTAAAATCCTTGCAAAATTACCTTGAGGCTTGCATGCCTTAATGGCAAGTCCTCATGCTGATGAACAATGGGAATAATCAATGTCCCTCATTCATCGGATCTTCTAGGTACTCGACAACAAAAAAATTATTCGTACTTAGCAAGATGTGTTTGGGCATCTCACTCTCATTGTCATCAATGGTGAGAGTTCTTGTGTTGACTAATGGCATCCATTAATGGCCACTGATTCAACAATTTCCTGCTATGTTTGACATCAAAACATTTATTCACATAGCAGGAATTGTGCCAACAAGTTTTGTGTTGAGATTGCAACAAGATGATGGAGCTTAGTGAAAAGAGTCGCCTTCACTAAGTGGGCCCGCAGGTTATTTTTGGCGCAAGTCTATTTTTAGACTATGTCTATTTTTAGACATATGGATCGCAGGTTGCTGTTTATGGATGATTGATCAAGTTGGGAAAAATAGATGGACTTCTATTTTGATGAAAGTGTGAGTGATCATAGTGTAAGTGATCAAGTCTATTTTTAGACTGGCTGTCAAAAATAGAAAAGTCAAATATTATTATCTCACAATAATATTTGGACTATAAACTTAATCTTATTCTCTTGGAGCACTTCAGTTCGAGTTACGGATGTGGCACATGCAATTGCATGAAGGAAATACGTGGTTCTTATGGGTTAGTTGAATATTTGCATGCATGACTTCAGTTAGAACTCAAGTGAGTTGAGTTTAGTGGACTGGAGGTGCAGTTGATGGAGTTTTGTTCAGTTTAGCTTTGTTAAACTGGTTGTATTTAGTCTAACTGGCGAATAGACTAGAGATGAGTTGGGTGAATTAGTTATTAATTAATTCACAAGTTATTAACTCATAATACAACTAATGAATACATCAGTTAACTCAGTTTCATGTCAGTCCATGTTCAGTTCAGCAGGGACAGGTGTTAGAGAATCAGATTGCGTTGTGACTATAGTTGTGCACCAGATCTTGCA